>OY735271.1:3698559-3754297 GCA_963457715.1 Argyresthia albistria | reverse complement strand
ATAATGAAATATAGATTTCTACGCTACTGTCTGATAGGATTACCATGTCGAATATTTTTAATGTTGTCCAACACCGTGTTGTGTTACTTGTGCCCCCCCCCCCGACCAGGAGGGGGATGGCGTGGCGCTATTTTTGTATTAGTATTTATTTGACTAAAAACTTTGCAAATGAGCGATAGTTTGTGCCTTTGAAGTGTCTTCGATTACATGTAAATCTGGGTCCACATTTGATCATTTTGGCGTATCAGATCTCCGTTGCGTTTGTATCCTAAGTATGGACGCCAATTTTTACCATACCGTGTCACTAGCCGTATCGTGCCAAAAACCGCGTCCATACTTACAATCGTATCGTATCAGCGTATCAGCAAAAGTTCGTGGACGCCAAAAACATATCCTCCTATCCATTCACGTCCAAACTCGTCAAGGACGATCTGTATTCCCTTTGATGATCGCCGGAAAACCGACTCGTCTCGGGACGCAGCGTATCACGTATCAATCGCAACGTCGTATCATGATACGGTATCAAAATACGTCCATACTACGATAATGATACGCGTATCATACACGAGGCGTATCAAGATACGCGATTAGGTGCGGATCGGGCCGATCAGCTACGGTGCGTGTCATAGTCACGTGTCATTTTGCGTCCAAACTAGCTATTGTGATACACGTCGGTGCCACGCGACGGAGATACGATAGGTACGCCAAAATGATACAAATGTGGACCCAGCTTTATAATTCTAGTATAAGTATTACATTTTTAGGTAGTTAATTATTAAGAAAAGATCGACATTTAATTGTATGCAGTGTTTAATTGATCCTTGATCCTGGAATAATAAATGAAACTGTTTCCTATTTATAATTATTACTAATTGATCACCCTAAATGATTGAGACGAATTTGTGATGTGAATAAATATAATTAATTTTAGTGCTGAATGTTTCTCTTCACGCGTCCCCGACTTGCAGTATCTTGATGAGAGCGTCGACGTTGTCGTCTCTGACGGCCTTCCTACTCGCCGCTACTACGGCCTTGCTATAGCTCCCGACTGAAATATAGACAAACACGTAAACTGGCGGGCAACAGGTGAGGCGGTGAGTCGCGTACTGAATCGCACGGGAATAGCTATAGCGAGGGCGCATTATTCCGCTTTGTTTGTAGCCGGCGGCGCGGCGCGGCGCGTCTCGGCGCCGTCGATAAGCCAAAAACTGATTTTTGCGCCCTCGCTATAGTTATTTCCACGTCATTCCAAAGTTACGTCAATTGAAGGACTACCGAGCAAGCTGCTGAGGCGTATTATTCCATAGATGAATATTTAACATGATAATGCTTAATGTGTTGACATGATAATTAATCTAATATTTTTTCTGACATTTTATTACATAATTTAATTCATATTAAATTAAATTATTAAATTATTTTTTTGTATGCCTGGATGTTGTGTTGACATGCAAAATTTCTTATTTTGACATGTTAAATTATTTTACTAATGTAAGTATTAATTGTTGATTTATTCGTTTGTATGCCTTATGGCAGGACGTAAGGAACACTTTAAAATGAAACACATGCTCGGTATGCCCCAGTATCGTAGTCGAGTCAGCGGGAGGGGGGGTGAATTGCGATGGCTCTTAGGATTTCATCACACTCCAATTTACGGTACCTATTTATTACGCTTTGGAAAATGAGACTAGAAAGATCTCACCATCGTCATGGCCCCATCATCTTTTCAGATGTTTATTAGAGCTGTGTAAAAGATCTAGGCTAGAGTTAGCCATCCCCAAATTGTGGACAGCTTCAATATTAACCTCTAAGTCTAGCAGCGTGCTGTAGGATGGTGTGTAAGGTCTTCAGCGACGCGACGGCTTGCGCCTGAGTGGCGCGCCGTATGTGACAGCCCGTCAGCAACTCTTCGTTCAGCATCACCACCTCCTTGTAACGACTAAGCATCTCTTTCCTGAAAGAATTTGGCAATCACGATGAGTAAGGCTTATGGGAACACAGTAAGCTATCTATGTATATAGTTTACCGTCTTACTCTTACAAGTCATAGCTAGCGGCGTCCTGTGCTGCCGGCAGCAAGGCTGTAATGAGTTGAGCTCTCTCAGCTGTCTCAGCGGCCAGTCGGTATCTCATCTCACCAACCTGGGATGCATGCTCCATCTCTTCACGCAGTAACTTTTCAGCATCAGGAAACTGGGCCGTGGCCTGAATAGTAAGGAATAAAGAAATAACCAAGCGGCCAAGTGCGAGTCGGACTCGCGCACGAAGGGTTCCGTACCATTATCTATAAAAAACCGCAAAAAAAAAAATGTATGGTAGCCCCCCTAAATATTTATTTTTTAAGTAAATAATATACTCAATATATCGTGAACATTTTAAGCGTCTACCTGCTATCAATATCGAGCAAAAATGAGCAAAAATCACGTTTGTTGTATTGGAGCCCCCCTTAATATTAAATTTCTTTTGATTTTTAGTATTTGTTGTTATAGCGGCAACAGAAATACATCATCTGTGAAAATTTCAACTGTCTAGCTACCACGGTTCATGAGATACAGCCTGGTGACAGACAGACGGACGGACGGACAGACAGCGAAGTCTCAGTAATAGGGTCCCGTTGGGCACCCTTCGGGTACGGAACCCTAAAAATAAGTATTGTTTGTA
The DNA here is from genome assembly GCA_963457715.1 of Argyresthia albistria. Classification (NCBI taxonomy): domain Eukaryota; kingdom Metazoa; phylum Arthropoda; class Insecta; order Lepidoptera; family Argyresthiidae; genus Argyresthia; species Argyresthia albistria. The sequence goes on along the minus strand of OY735271.1, from coordinate 3,751,637 downwards.
TATATGAAAAAAGTTTTCGAAAAAAAAAAACTGGCTGAATAAACTTGAATTTTCGCGCTTAAGCGAATTAAGAAACAATTCATGTTTGTCTATGGTTATGGTAATAGTGCTGTTAACCGATGAAAACCGCAAATTCGACTAAGATTTTTGGTCTGTCCCTAGTTACTTATCCAACCAAAATGGCGTCGCTTCATTTTTGTTGTGGCCGGCGTGGGAGCTGTCAAACGACGAATCTTCATCCAAAGCTGGAAAATGGTTGAAAACAACGAACATGAGCTGACTGAGGCCGAGGCCGAACAATACGATCGTCAAATTCGTCTGTGGGGACTGGATTCTCAGAAGCGACTACGTGCTTCCAAAGTGCTGATCATCGGCCTCTCTGGCTTGGGCGCGGAGACCGCTAAAAACATCATTCTGTCCGGAGTAAAGAGTGTCGTCTTGCTGGACCACGAGAAACTCAAAGAGGTAGACCTTTACTCTCAGTTCTTGGCGCCTCCAGACAAAATCGGGGAGAACAGAGCTGAAGCATCGCTGGTTAGAGCCAGGGCATTGAACCCCATGGTTGACGTTACCGCGGAAACCAAGACTGTAGACGAGCTTCAAGACAGTTTCTTCAGTGAGTTCGACGTCGTCTGCGCCACCGGCTTGAAGCAAGAGCAGCTGGAACGCATCAACAATGTTTGCCGCGACAGCAACAAGAAATTCCTTTGCGGCGACGTCTGGGGTATGTTTGGCTACATGTTCGCAGATCTGGTAGACCATGAGTACTCAGAGGAAATAGTACAACACAAGGCTGTAAAACGAGGGCCAGATGACACAGAAAAAAGCCCTACAGAAACAGTTTCCATTACTGTCAAACGCCGAGCAATCTATGTACCTTTACAAAACGCTCTGTCAGCAGACTGGACTAAGCCAGAGTTGCGTTCCCGCCTTCGTCGCGGGGATCCATCATACTTCGTCATGAAGGTACTCCTGCGCTTCAGAGACGAGTACAACAGAAACCCTGACCCAGCGAAAAGAAAGGCTGACACAGAAATCTTGCTTCGTATGCGAGATGAGATAGTCAAGGAGTTTAATCTTCCTCAAGGCTTTGTCAGTGATGTGGTGCTATCTGATGTCTTTGGAGTAGTATCTGGAGCTGCAGCTGTACTCGGTGGTGTCATTGGTCAGGAAGTGGTGAAGGCAGTGAGTCAGAGAGAGCCCCCACACAACAATATGTTCTTCTTCAATCCGGTAAAGGGTGTTGGTTTTGTTGAACTCTATGGTCAATCAGCTTAGTCTTTTGAGTACCAGTTTTAATTATTAAATGTAAGCAAGCCTTTTTATGTGAAATTATAATTTATGTAAGTACAATACCTTGTTTATCTTTTTACCTGTAAATTGGTTAGATTCAAATAGATAGCGAGACTTTGTATCAGATCTCCTGCCAGCTTTATATCTGTTGTAGAGAAAGTCACTTGACCATCAGCCTCAAAATCCATGTCCAGTTTGCTTTTATTCCTCAGACATATCAGATTGATGTGGAGTTCTTTAGTATCTTCTGAGGCTAGCTCCATTTCTTGTTCTAGTAGAAAGTTCTGGTTGATCCAGATGCATATCCTCTGTAGTCTCTCTGTGATGTGAAAGCTGACATAGCTGGTGTGTTTACTTATGCCCAGAGTGGGCGGGGCTAGTGTGTACATGGAGAACCTTGGGAGTTGCTTGGTGAGCTCAAATATGTGGTATTGTTCGCTGTCTGCATATCCCACTAAGGCCTGCCAACAAAAATATGGTCAGTTTTAATTAACTTATAATAATAATAATAAAGCCATTTATTTCTGAAGAAAAAGTTTTTTTACATTCTTAGTTCTAGTATATTAGTGTAATATTATATATCTGTGGTTCTAGATTGTTTCTTGTAATGTCTCTTGTCTCAGTGTCTTTCGACAAAGGCCTCCTCCAACATCTTACACTGTTTACAGTCTGCTGCTACTCTACACCAGTGTGGGCCCAAGGTCTGTTTTAGGTCATCCTCCCACCTTCTCACTGGGCGGCCTCGGTTTCTCTTCCCATCTCTTACCTTTTCGAAAACAAAGAAAAACCTAGACACAAATATTGTACAGAGACACCAACTTAGCTGTTCAGGTGGGAAAAATTGGTACTACGGACCATTGGCTCTACCATTACTACAATAGTAGTTACGTAGGTACCATTACGCTAGTAATAGTAGTTCAATGGTTCAATGCTACGGACTTGTCATCCGCCATCAAATGTCTGCTATTATGAATACTCCTTAGAGTAACTATATATTATTTTTTTTTCAATGTTTATGTTCAACATGTGATCGGTGGCAACACCATAAGCTTCTTTAAGTGATTATATGGCGTGTTAGGCAGTCCCTTCCATTGATGGGTAGCCTAATATGGTTTTAGTTTGATCATATGTTATCCCAAACATGTTTCCGCTTCAACCTTCTTTTGGAAGGGAGAGTGCCCAGTGCTGATGCTGCTGATGCCAATTGGTTTTTGTGTCTGTCGATCCTGCCCTTATAGGTTCTTGTCATATTATTCACTTCCTCTTTGACGGTTGGCATCTCTAGGTACCTATGCACTTCCTCATTTTTGGTAAACCATGGAGCGTTGACAATGGTCTTTAGGACACTGTTTTGATGCCGTTGTAATATTTCGTCGTTTGAATTACTGGCTTTTCCTCACAGCTGTATGCCATATGTCCAGACTGGCTTCAGTACCATCTTGTATATGAGTAGTTTGTTGTTGACTGAGAGCCGAGACTGACGATTCATGAGCCACTGTAGGAACCGGAATCTGAGGTTCAGTTCATCGCGCTTTTTTTGTATATGCTCTCTCCAAGTCTGTTTCCTGTCTAGGTGGAATCCAAGATATTTCACGACCGTTTTATGTGGCAAGACTTCTTGTCCAAGTTTTACAGCTGGGCAATCTCCCTTTCTAAGTGTGAATGTAATATGGTTCGATTTGCTGGCGCTGGCTTTAATTTTCCATTCATTCATCCAGGTGTGCACTTTGTCCAGATGTTTTTGTAGTGTGGCTGAGGCTGTTGCTGCATCATGGCTAGAGGCCAGCACAGCTGTGTCGTCTGCAAATGTAGCTGTCATTACAGTTGCCGAATCAGGGTACATCTGAGGTATAAATCAAATACAGAGTCGGGCCCAGAACTGATCCTTGAGGCACGCCAGCTTTAATTTCAGAGAATGTAGAACAAGAGTCGTTAATCTTCACATTAAATATCCGATTCTCAATGTAAGACTTCAGCAGTAAGTACATGTTATGCGGCAGTAAATTCTTCAGTTTGAATAGCAATCCTTCATGCCAGACCTTATCAAACGCTTGCTGTACGTCCAAAAACAGTATTCTTTTTCCTCCAGTGCTTTACGTATTTTTTCGCACACCCTCTGCACTTGTTCCACTGTGGAGTGCTATATATAACTATAATTAAGCACAGATACTATAATTTTATACTATTACAGATGACTACCTAGAACAAAATATGACACCGGCGCGTAAACTGAGATACTACGGAAGCTTATTTAGTTCGAGGCCATTATTGCTTGATGCAGCACCATCGAAAAATTGCAAATACCATGTGATGGCGCTAAGATATATAGGATTTATTCTAACATTAGCGCCACCTAGAAGTATGAACTGAAACTATGGCGTTTAAAGTACAAATCTTACTCCTCACGCTATTTACGAAAGGTAACTAATTCTAATTTGTATGGGATGAGCACCCTGTGATATAGGATAGTATATTATAATAACTTTGGAAGACTCTATCCACCGCTATCAACTCAACAATCAATCAACTGAATTGTCGTGGCATTGTATCCCTTTCTGACATCTCAAATGACCACTCATATACACAACTAATGTGAATATGGAATAACAACCTTTCTTGCATAGTGCGTGCAAACATACCCACCGTGTTCAGCGGACGTCCCACCTCATCATCTATTGCTCAATGTTACTCGAAGGCCCGTGCCCCTCGGTGGGGACGATAATGTGCTGCATTTTACAAACCCTTCACCAGCTTCACCTTGACATGCACATCAACGTTCACGTCCCGGGGCGGTCGCAGCGGCAGCCGCACGTGGTTCCGCAGGCGCGCCGTTGGCGGGTGGCACGCGGCAGTCTCGCCGCTCGCCCACACGCCCTCCGCTAGCACGAGTGCGGCGCGGACTACCGTCTCGTTGTTGGTGGACACCGCCAGCTCTAGGCAACCCTGCGAATGTAACACTACCTGTGTAGAGGGTGCAGGCAGGAGAAAATACGCACCGAAAATGTATTCAAATTGAAATGTCACGACTCGTTTGATTGATCTGACTGAGCCCGAACCCTTTGCGATGTCAAATATTCCTGTTTGAAGCTCTGAGGAGGTTCTAACGGTGTGATGGAAATCATCGTGAGGAAACCTTCATTACTCCATAGCTGCGGGATGGGCTAGCCTCCTGTCACGCAAAATAGAGTGTTCAACATTGGCTAAAGGTGGGCACTATGGTGCCTCTGCCATCCCGTCTGGGAAGGGCGGAACCGCGGAACGCTATGTTATTATCTGAGGTCCCGGCTACTATCGCTACTTGGTAGTATAGTATACAAATAAATAGTTAGTAGGTAGGTAGTCGTAAATCCCCTCCATCAACTCGGACTGATCCAGCGTGGTGGAGTCTAGCTCAATCTTACTCGTACCCGTGTGAAGGCCTGTGCCCCTCGGTGGGGACAATAAAGGCCGACATTTACTTACTAAAAGCAAAGCACAAATATGAAGTAATTTTGAACCAAGAGTGAAGCCGTACTTCGTAGGTAGGTACCTATTTCGCATACCCAACTTCAACTTCTTACCTCATCAAGCAACGTCGTGACTGCAACCTGCAGCCTCGTGTTAGTCGGCATGGCCGTGCCCGTGCGATCCGCAGTTTCAACACTCATTGCTCCCGACGCGGCATTCGCTTCATAGTGTTGTAGCTCCACCATGAGAGCTTGCTTCTTATTGAACAGTTCTGTGATGGCCAGGCGATCCTCTTCTGAAGGCATCTTCTTAGAGGACGCGTTGAAGCCGGCCGCATTTTCTTGATAAGGCGGGTAGCCGAGAACTGTGAATAATGTTGATACTTGACACTCGTGAAGTTGTGACTGTCCCAAACATAGATCTAGTAACGCATCATCATCTTGGTCCCTTCCACCCCTGAGCTTAGAAAGTTCTCTTACCCATCATAGTATTCGTAACACACGTAACCATGGCGCGTGCGTAACTTAGGAATCATGATGTTCTCGTTCCACCCTCATCTCAAATGGTACTTTCTTACCCTCGCCTTTGTCCGAGACGCACACCAAATCCGGCGCGCCCACAGACCGGTAGTCCGCCAGCAGCATCCCTGCCCCGTTGGCCTTCATCTGCACCCGCCGCAACACCCGGCCAGAGGAGCCCTCGCGCCAGTCCACGCGCCCGTTGTTCCAGCAGCAGGCCAGAGAGTCACCGGACCATTGCAGAGCGAGGGCGTTCTGCTTTGACTGGAGATATAGCATTGATGCATAACGAGCACATGAGGTGTTATAATAATATTAGTGCTCTTAGTAGGTCTGTCTCCCCTCATCCAAGTTCTTCTACCTTGGAAGCGTGGAGATATCTCCCATAGAAAATATAATCATGATAATTGAATGCTACTTTTGCTTGGTCTCCCACTGTTCCCTGTTGAATTTCATCGGGATTCGAGGGCTCTATTATAGCAAGAGTCTATACAATAGCTCTAGGAACTTACCTTAACTCGCCACAAACGTATCCCTTCTTCATATATCCCAATGGTTCCATTTCCCAAGCCGTATGCAAACCTGACGTCCGATACTTGAGTCAGACACAGCACTGGACCAGTCTCAGATAGCTCCAGGATGAACTGGTTGTTCTTCAACACCCTGATGAAGGAGTCGTCAGAGCCGATCAGAAGCTGAAATAATAAGTCATGGCTTATCCATATTTTACTCTACCTCCTAATAAAGCTTAAATAATTAACTTAGGTCCATCCAGCACTGTAGCATGCCTGCCCCGCGACGCGACGCGAGAGAGCGAAGGACAGAGCACGCGCTTACCTTGATGTGGGTAGGTTGAAAATCGCGCGCCGTGGTTTTGGACGGACGAGCTAGCATGTGTCTGTCCCTCACCTTCAGTGACAAAATCTCCCCAGGCGCTGCTGTGCATGCTGCGGTGCGGGCACAAGTCGGCAATACTGTCATTTGGTATTTCATCCCGAATAAAGATCTCAGTGCTCACCTCATTCTCCCCGTCCTTATCAAAGTCGAAGCACAGCATGGAGCAAACCTTTCCGCTGACGACGTTCCAAAACACCTCATTACCCTCCCAGTCCAGCCCCTGGACGGAACTGTTCCCCCCGACTATTGCGATAGTCCCTGAGTGTTTCCCAAACGAGCCAGCAAGGAGAACGTTCACGCCGTCATGAGCTTCCTTGAAGAATAGATCCGCGTTGTCGTGGACGTCATAAGCTGAAAGTACTATAGATAGGTATATAAAGATCTTCTTAGATGTACAATCACCACAGTCGACAGACATCATGAGTTGAATTGAAATGTCTCTCAACTTTGAGCTTTTGAAATTGAGCTACGATACGAGTATACCTCAAGTACTGGTTTAAGTACCTACAAAGCTATAAGCGAGTATGGTGAGAGTAGATAGTGTTAGAACGTTCGTTGGGAAATAATAATAATATTAACTATGTACCTATATTTGATACTCTTGGGTATTCCTTCTGGCAATGGCTCATCACATCTCGCTGAACGTGACTGTCATCATCTTTGTGCGAAATAGTTGGTGTTTTGCAAGAAGATGATAGAATCATTAAATATGTAGAAGATAAAGAAGGTATACCTACGAAGTACTACGAACCTAGTATTTGAGAAGGAGAACCTATCAATAGCACATCCTTGTTACTATCAGGCTTGAGAGGGCCCGCTGCCAGGGCGATAACCGCTTGGCTTAAGTTCAGCTCTGACACCTCACCGTGAGCTTGGGATCTTTGTGCCCGACCTCCGACGACGCCGCTGTGTGGGTGGTGGATGATTATCTAGAAAACCGTACGAACAGTCTGAAGAAGAGGTCAATACATCGGCGCTGGTTGGGCTTCCCTCCATTCTCCCTTCTAAGGATTTCTTCCTAAACGCCCGCCGTCCCAAGGAGGGACTTAACTTGGAGGTCTATCTATTCGTGAGTTCGGTGCTTCCAGGATATTCGTAATAAGACTTAAACTACCAGTGTGTGTCGTTCGGACGACCCCAAGGGAGGGACCGTCTCTTGGCGTGCGGGATTTTACTCGGGAAGTTTTGCCAAACTTAGTGGTGCTTCCGTCCGTTACCTTACCCTCGATCACCTAAGCCATTTAAAAAGTTACGATGTAAGGAAAAGGATTATTGGAACAGAGTCATATGATGAGATGAATGAAGGTGAGTACGTACTTTATCATAGCCGGCCGAAGCGGTCAAGCAAGGATGCGTTCCATCAAACTTTGCTATGCTTACTATGCCAGGCGTTACTTTATGATTAAGTTCTAATTTGAAAATTGGTTGTACGGTAGATATTTGCATTGTTATTAAAATTACGAGTTAAACTGCTTTTGTTTCGGTAAGTATGAACAAAATTTTGTTTGGGAAGCTTTATTGCTATGGTAACTATCGTGAAAGTGCAGTGCGAGTGTGTGATGAAAAGAGCGCACTCGAGTGGTGGGTTTGATATTGTTAAGGTGTGGCGGAGTCCTAAACAATATCAAAATGTATTTATGAAATTGGAGAAATATTGTATTTCGTTCTGAAGAAAAGTTTTTGGAAAGCACACTCTTTGAACTTTGAATTTTGAACCATGATACTGTGGATTACGTTCAAATACCAAGTAATAATGTATTATGATTATGACTAATGAATGAGACCACATCGTTATTTGGCCTGTAATATATACCTATTGCAGCAAATTTATGTTTTTTTCTTGATTACATATTTAAAAATATTAAATTAATCCCTAAACTAGGTAAGAAAGACACGCCTAAAATACTAAAATGTTCGTATAGTATTTTCCCGTGGTATGTACTATTTTATCGTTTTTGCACGACAGCCATGATAACCACCTGTTCCGAGTCACGCTAAAATCGATTACAGCTACAGCGTCTGTCTACGAAGCCGTTCCGTGATTCCGTCCGAGGTCCGAGGAGACAGTCAGTTTTGTTTTGAAGATACAAAACGATGCATTGTTTGGCAGGCATCGTAGACGCTGTAATCGATTATGGCGCTGACGGCGATGTCACGGAACGCGAGCAACGTCATAAACGTCAAAGTCAGACTGACTTAAAATTCGTTCGACACAAATGATTTTATTTTGCGTTTTCTCGGTCGGAAAAATCATTCGTATTTGCTTCAGTGTTATTTATCACACAAACCGCACAACTGTAATCCACGGCAAACGTGATATGTTTTGTTGAAGTGCTTACATAGCCAAATGGGTAGTGAATTAAAAATTACTGCGACTGAATCCAGGTTGGTTATTTTTTTTAGCATTGCAGAGTAATAAAATAAATCGTACATATTTATTGCGCAATACAAAATAATTGTATGAACTGATGTTCCTTTCATGGTCGGCGGAAATCTATTTCTGAACCAATGATCGTGCATGTTACAGCTTCATGGCATGTTTCATTTTGTAGGTGTACTGCTAAGATCATTTCCATGTCATCGTAACGCTGTTATGTCTGGATATCATTCGCAACATTTAAAACGTTGGAGACAGAATGTTATGCTATTCATAATTCACATCATCGCAAGACTCATCAGGTAACTATCACTCCCCATGTAGTTTTACAACATAATACATAAGTATATGATTTTATTTGTGTTATTTTATTATCATGCATAGATTTCTTTGATTGCTTTTATTGTAGAAGCACAGCAACCAAATATTTTACTTTATTTATTTGGAAACTTTTTAGCCTTACACTATCATTATTGCCTTGTATGCTCATAACTTTAACAGTAAGAATGTGTTCTGTTATCAAAATGTTCTGAATTATTTGGTCATGAGTATGGGCCATAAAGTATGGTGGTGACAATTTGATTATTGTAGACTTATATGTTACCATACTTATCACTTTCAGATTCTAAGTTCTCTTCAATGGGATATGACAAGCAAGTTTTCTGGTTTCCTTGTATGGTTCAGTGTTGTGTGATGCATGAGCATGACATTATTTTAGCAAATCACATTTGTATTGCCCTGCTTGTTGCCCGGCTACATCTTTTTATTTTATTACATAGGTATCCATTTTATTGTGCAATATTCACACATCTGGGAACATACTATGTCTAAAACTTGTAATATATAGGTACAATATACATATTATGTATATTATGTTGTCCTCTCAATTGTATGGATTGATCTTGAATTGTTAATGGGCTTGTGGCCAAGGTAATCCAATAAATCTAGGAACAAGTCTTAAGTTGAAGCATTATGTACAAAATGGCTTGACATTCTCAGAATTGTATATTTCCAGCAGATATATTTTATAAAGTCAATTTTGTGCAAAAAAAAGACAGCATTTGATGGCACTTTTACATAACGTCATTCTGTTGTTATTTCATAGAACTCAGGAACTAAAGTTCCGTTTTGACAGTTCATAAAAAGTATCTTTTTTGACTTGACAGGCCACAAGCCTATTTGCCTTTTACCCTATTGTATGATATGTGTGCATAAGTGTATTAATTTGCATTAAATATATAAACAGTTAATTCAAGGAAGGTTTAATTTAACACATTAAAGAATACACATAAATTATTCCAGAATATTATGAACATGATAATTATAATTCCTTACAAATAAGTATGCACTTTTAATACTTATTTGTAATATTACAGGACATGGCTTGGAACTTTAATATCCACAATTTGGAAGTAAGAATTTTTCCAAATGTTTATTTATGCACTTAACTTTATTTGCATATTTGAAACACTCTTCGTTATTATAATTTTTAGTTTTAATCTATAAGATTATTATTGAAATACTGATTGAAAAAATAGTAAAAGATACCTTGTAAGCCCTCCGGTACAAGAAACTAAGTAATATGTATTATACATAGTTTATATCTGGCCCATCATAATTGCAATACAGATAGGTACCTACAATCAGTTGATGCTCACTGCCCTTTGCTCAGTGAATCATCATAAGCCATTCAATATCTACGCAATAATTTTTGAGTGCTATTCCCTGCTTATGAGGACTGAATGACTTTGTTGTTAGCCAATTATCATCAAATGTTTACATATAAGAATAACAAAACAAATCCAATGTTTTATGCCACATTTGTTAAACAAGTTTTTGTTTTGATGATTATTTTTGCTTGACATTAACAGTTTGCTTCATAATATGTATTTGTGCTAGAATGATTTTGAAGTTGGGTTTGTTTCGTAAATGTATTAATTTTATTTTGACTTTTAGTTGGACCGGTGGTTGGTTCAGCTGGACCCGTCAGTCAGATGTGATGCTACGCAACGTTGAGAAGAAAATACTGTCATGTGAGATTTCAGTACAATTACTTTAATGTTTTGAGATTAATTATTATAATAATAAATAATGATCTGACCGGATGTTCTGCGTTGGGCTTACCCCAATCTACAAGAAACGACTGCGGCATCTGCCATTTACTGTTATGTAAAGGCGCGTCGTCGTCGTTAAAGATGCAATTCCATATATTATTCCATTACGATGAAATTCGTACCAATTTCCTTATCATCCATTGTTTGATATTTATTTCTTTGTTCGATATCTGCAAAATTTCTGTAACATTTGATAAGAACACGGAACTTATGTCAAGGGTGTCCTTATCGGTTTCCCACGCATGCAAATATCTTTAGTATGAAATAGGTATACTTAATTATTGGAGTACCTACCTACCTCTGAGATCTATAATATTTTAGGATTTTTAATCCATCGCAATTCTATTGAAATTGTCAATTCGGACACGATTATTTTGCATTGTCTTTTGTAGCAATTCCTAGATGCCAGAGATGCATAACAAAGCCTATGATTCTGGTGACTCAAATATTTATCAATTGATAGACTGTTAGCAGCTGTGTCAACGCCACTACGTATACGTGCGCGTCCACTGTGTCGGAATCGGAGCGGACGGATTTGTTCCTTTATATTGATTTATTTGAATGGTAGTGCGTGCACTGGATCGGCATTTCTGCGCTGCACCCATACAAAGCAACAAATCCGTCCGCTTCGATTCCGACCCAGTGGACGCGCACGTTAATACGCCAGAACGGCCAGAATATATGAGAAAGATAAACACAAAACACTTTTGTTTACAGGGACTGATTAATTATCTTATATCCTAATATTTCTACTAGGATATCTGTTTCATCGTGTAGGCTAAGTACTTACTTACCATATTGCTATGTCCTGCTGGGCACAGCCCTCCCTCCCCTTCTATTAGTCTGTACTTCCTTCAATTTGTCAGGTTAATTTACTGATGCCCTATTATGTTATGTTTGTCTGTACCTATAGGTAGGTACGTACGTACATGCATATTAAACTTCCTACGGCCGCACGTGTCGGTTAATCGCTCAGTGAAATATTGATACTTTTTCTCTCTATTTACTACCGGTGTCCTTCCGTCTGGCTGACTGTTAAGCCTGACTGGTCTGTCCGTCAGCGGGCTCCATACTAAATGCAGGTCGGCTCAGCTAATTGCGTTGCAGACCCTACGTACTATCCGACCGGGCTAAGTTTGCACCTCGCTGGATGTAATGTAATCGACGCGAGGTGCAAACTTAGCTCGGTCGGTTTGCAGGTACTCATGCTCGTTGAATTAACTACCAAAAGTTTCAAAGGTATACAAGCCTATACTCAAACCATGATGCATGTTTACGGATTACGAACTCAACTCCGGCCGCATATCCAAATAATACTTAAAAACCTAATTATTTTCGTCTTTACTACTAAATACGAATAAAGTAACGTAGGTAGTTAGCAACTAATTAGTATATGTAAACTTGTAATTTGGCCAGGACTCCACGTGACAGGTTAAACCTAGTGTGGGGTCCACAAGCAACTTGTATATTTAAACACAATCAGTTGAATAAAGATTTTGTATTTCGTATATTTCGTATATATTTATTGCACATATCAGAAAAAAAAGCAATACAGAAAAGGCATGAACAAAGGCAAGCTTATCTCTAAAAAGAGATTTCTTCCAGCAAACCCAGGATGGACAGGATACAATACGTATTTGTATTTGTATTATACTGTTAAATTGTGAAGTCAGTCCGTGACCATGAAATCATGAGCAGGCAACTATAATTATATCTACCTACTACACTGTTTTTCAAATATTCCTATAATAGCCCTGACTTCCGCATAATTAACCTTCAAACCGAATCCCACAGACGTGAAGACGACCTACAAGCGTTTCTACGTGGACATCGGTTCCGTGGTGGGTCAGAGCGACAGGATATGGACGATCTCGCTGAACGAGGAGTCGCCGCAGACGCCGCTGGTGATGCTGCACGGCATGGGCGCAGGCGTGGCGCTGTGGTGCCCGAACCTTGATGCCTTGGCGGCAACCAGGCCGGTGTATGCCATGGACTTGCTTGGTGAGATTGTACAGCTATTTTGATAACTGCTTAATTAGCTTACGACTGTTGTGAGGAGTGTGGTGTGGAGACTGTGGTCTGTTGAGTCTCAGGAAAAAATGTTTCTCTCAGCAGACGGAGCAGGCGTAAAATGTCTGATAAAATGATAGATTCTCTCATCGGTCCTTGGTTTGCTGGAAGAGATTTCTTATCCGAGATAAACTCACCTTTTTACACTGTTTACATATGTCTTGTTTTCACAATTCTGTGTAAGTAAAAGTAAGCAAGTAAATGTAGCCCATTAATGTCCCCACTAATGGGCTACATTTACTATCAATATTTATTCAGTTTTATCGATGACTTTTGAATGCCGCTACAGCAAAAACAAAATATACGGCCCCAATACAAGGATTTTTGATGTACGATTGTACGGAACTCGAAACCCTTCTGTGCGTGGCGACCTCTGTGGCCCAGCGGTAGTTGCTCAGCGGTAGTGGCTCAGCCTACCATGCGAAAGGTCCCGGTTTCAAAGAAAACAAAAAAAAACCCATGTCTTGGATGTTTACGTGTTCGTGATGTCTCTGATTCTGGTTCCCACGACACAGGGTATCCTAGTGTGGGGCCTGAAGCAATGTGCCTGTATGTAAGTTAAACCGGCTAAACCTATTATCCAACTGTCTCGCAGGCTTCGGGCGCAGCTCCCGACCGAAGTTTTCCTCCGACGCGTCCAAGGTCGAGGCGCAGTGGGTGGAGTCGGTGGAGGAGTGGCGGCGCGAGGTGAACCTGTCCCAGTTCATCCTGCTGGGGCACAGCCTGGGCGGGTACATCGCCACCGCGTACGCCATGAAGTACCCTGACAGGTGGGACGGGTCTAGCATACTAATTTATTATTTATAACGTTTATTTTTGAAAAAAGCACTTAATTATATAATTTTAAGTCTACCAAACTGCTAGGCAGTTTTTCGGCAAGTTGGTTTGGCTCTTAACTATAAGAGTACTTTATTTTTAATACTAAACCCATCCCCCGTTCCTTTTTTATGGATATTTAAAGGTTTTTAATATAATATTGTTTCGACATACCTTTAAACTTTCTCTTGGGCATTGCATCTATATTGAACTCATTTGGCATATTATTTAGTATCTTAGGCAGCACCCTACAAGCGGTTCTAGACCCATAATAGTTTATGTGTCTGGAAATAATGTATTTGATCTTAGTACCTACCGTACTAACGAGTAGGGTAGCCCTAAGTAGCGAATAAAATAATATGAAGACCATTAATGTCCCCGCCGAGGGGCACGGGTCTTTACTCGGACACGTACCTTTAGCATGAATTTTATAAACTAATAAGTCCTGACTGACGCCCGGTTTCCTGGACGCTCTAGATTGGTTAAATCATTTCGGCCGTGCCGTATTTTGAATAAAAGCGGCATGTGATTGGCTGATGCCAGGGAGCACTTATCCAGTGGAGAGCGCATAGATACATTTTCCTTTGAAACACAACTCACCCATTTACGGGCGGCGGGGGACGAGGTAAGAGCTGTGATTGGTCAGCCGCTGCGAAACTGTCTGGCGGCCCGTCATCGTACATAGGTTGCGGCGAACGTTTGTTGAATACAACAAACGTTTGGCGAGCCGCATTCCCCCCGCAGGCGCAGTCAATTGGATATATAGTCTCTGGCTGAGGCTGATTTACCCAATTTCCCAGGAAACAGGGCATGAGTCATCACATCAGTCACCAAAAGGCTGGAGTCAGCTCGTCTTTAATTTGTAGGACAGGTTTTGCTGAAATCTGACCCTGAGGGGTAAAAATGTTTATATTTTTTTTATGGGAAGTCTATATGGTTTCAATGAACTGGGATGTGTTCCAAAAGTTTCCTAGAGAGCTAGTATAATAAGAATAAGTTACGTACATAAATCGAACCCGTTGGCTTGCTTCCCCGCGTTTGCCTCATGAAGGAAGTCGGAATGTGGTTGGGTGGAGGTGAGATAGGTCCTGAGAGACAGGTTGCACGTTGCGAAGGATCATGTTGAGCCGGCTCTAATGGGAACTTTTCAAAGACCAACACCCTCACTACCTTAAAGACACCCCCAATAGGGTGCCTGATAGGTGACACCAAGACGTCTGTAAACATCTATTGTAAGGGATGAAAGCATAACTTCCCTTAATTTTAATGTCAAATATTTTTCGTTTCTGGCCAGGAGAACAAGCGGAAGGGAAAGTAAATAACCGGCCAAGTGCGAGTCGGACTCGCGCACGAAGGGTTCCGTATAAAAAACCGCAAAAAAAAAAACACGTTAGTTGTATGGGAGCCCCCCTTAATATTAAATTTCTTTTGTTTTGTAGTATTTGATGTTATAGCGGCAACAGAAATACATCATCTGTGAAAATTTCAACTGTCTAGCTACCACGGTTCATGAGATACAGCCTGGTGACAGACAGACAGACAGACAGCCACTTGCGCAGGCTGCGCTACCTATCAAGTCGTTTGGTACCTACTATATTTTTTTTAAAGGCCTCATTCCGGCGACGGAAGATGACGCCACACTTTCTGGTAGAGGGCAGTTTGTTACATGTCAAAAACATTGTCAACAGCAAAGTTCAACCCTAGGTTGATTGGGTCGCTATCTTTTCGCATGTCATTGAACTTTGGCCAAGTTCGAATTATCGATCTGGGCCCCTTAACCAGTGACTGCACTGTGTTCTTATGAATCAAATGACTCAGATCCTATTTAAGTAAATATCCTTTCATCAAAGAGCTTATTTGTAATGTAATGATAGGCGTATAATTATGTAGTAGTTTATGAGACGGATTCATTGTCAATAGAGGAATGGAATGGAAGCAAGCAAACGCAGGGTATCTATCAAGCAGTTTTAATATTTGGTTTGGTCGAAGAAATCATCAATCACAGCAGAAGATGCATTCAGCCCCGGATGTACAACAGGCCACTTAAAATGACTGTCATTAACCCTTTAACTGTGGCTAGTTGTTAAAATGGCCCGCGGTTTTCGACCTTATGGCTTGGCAATAAAAATCAAAACCTATGAAATGAAAACTTACCGGACCGGGAATCTCGCACCTGTCACTCCAGCTCGGAAAATGACATAGGCAGTATAACATTTAATCGTCATAATTTTTTATTCCATTGCCATTGTTCGGTCCGCACCGGGTTATAGATAGAGCAGATTGGGTCATTCAGTCTTTCGACTTCGGCTTGTGGCCAAAGTTATCCAATAAATCTAGGAACAAGTCTTAAGTTGAAGCATTATGTACAAAATAGCTTGACATTCTCAGAATTGTATATTTCCAGCAGATATGTTTTATAAAGTCAATTTTGTGCAAAAAAGACAGCATTTGATTGCACTTTTACATGACGTCAGTCTGTTGTTATTTCATAGAACTCAGGAACAAAAGTTCCGTATTTAAGTTCATAAAAAATATATATTTTGACTTGACAGGCCACAAGCCTATTGTCCCTATCGACACCTAAAACCCCTTTTGTGATCTTCCAGGGTAAAACACCTAATCCTAGCCGACCCGTGGGGCTTCACAGTCAAACCTGACAACATCTACGAAAAATTCCAAGTGCCGTTCTGGGTCCGCGCGGTGGCCTTAGCCGTCCAGCCACTTAACCCTTTATGGGCGGTAAGGGCCGCGGGGCCCGCAGGCAAGTGGCTGATCGGGAAGACCAGGCCAGATCTGTCGCGGAAGTTCGTGCCATACGTGCCCGACGCGGAGACCGTCATCCCGGAGTATATTCATCAGTGCAACTCGCAGACGCCTAGGTATGTAAAGGGAATTGTGCGATTGATGTCGACAAATTGATTGAAACTCTTTTTTAAACAAATAATCAAACATAGCGTCAAGCCTTCTCTCTTACGGGGTGGCACAACTGTGCCCACTTTTAGTCAGCGATTCAATACTCCATTTTGCGTGACAGGGGGCTAGCCCATCGCCGCAGCTCTGTAGTAATGAAGGTTTCCTCACGATGTTTTCTATCACCGTTAGATCGGAACTCTTTCCTATTTTGAAGTAAAACTTAGGCGTCGAATCGAATATCGAAGTAGAGAGAAAGATAAAGGTGTGTCTTAGTGCGACTATTTTTCTGGAAGAAATCTCTTATTAGAAATAAGCTCACGCTTGTATAAGTTCTTTCCCCTATAAGTTATCTGTATAATTTTAGTACAATAAAGAAATTACAAGAACTTTTACTTCTATCACATTTACGGCGCCCGCACACGTATTTTTAACCGACTTCAAAAAAGGAGGGGGTTCTCAATTCAGTTGTATTTTTTATTTATTTTTTTATCCTTATTATTTGTAATGTGTGTTACATCGAAACTGATGCTATTTATGAACCGATTACAAAAAATATTTTTTTGTTTGAAATGGTAACTCATAAGCTTGGTCCCACTTTTTGAAAATCAGGGATCGGTCCAGTAGTATGGTCAATACATCAAAATATCTGAAAAGTATAATGTCTTAACGTATTAACGGTAGACAAAATCACGTATTGTTTCCTTTCCGTGACTGTGGTGTGGGCTGACTGATGGGGCCAATATTCGTCCTTATTGTGTAATATGTGTGGACTTAACACCCAGAATACAGATGTAGGCTCATTTTCATGTTTTTAGATGACATTCGCAACGCGAGCAGAGAGGATTGAGTGATAGGTCTCGAAGTCGGTTTGTTTAAGTTTTTAACTTTGTGAATTATTACAAAACTTTTCATCCCGCAGCGGCGAAGCGGCGTTCCACTCCATGATGGACGGGTTCGGTTGGGCGAAGCACCCGATGTCGCGGCGCGCGCACACGCTGGCGCCCACGCTGCCGGTCACGCTGCTGTTCGGGTCGCGCTCGTGGGTCGACAGCAGCGGCAGCGCCGGCCAGCTGCTGCTGGAGCAGCGCGGCAAGGAGGTGGACACCACCGTGCAGGTGAGAGGCTCCTCTTCTTAACCGACTTCGTAAAAGATTTACAATTCTTCGGGATATTTTTTGTATTTTTTTTAATGTATGTGCCCCGATTACGCCTAGACGGATGGACCGATTTGGAAATATATTTTTTTGTTTGCTTTGTTAAGCTGTCCTTCAACAATTTCTGTAAACAATTTGACAGCTGGTAGCGGCCTTTAAATCTCAACAAAAAAAAAGTATTTCATATTTAGAGTTATATAATCAATTGAGAAAGTGGCCCGGGGATAATTCAAAAGTATAAAAAATAAGGACCACCCTAATAATGAAAGTTGCTCGTAATGATGTCCCTAACAAAGTAGTTCCTGATTCATTTACACCTTGTATATGACTCATTGCGAAGGTTGACTTTATAGTGGTCGATCGAGCTACAGCACTACCCGGGAAAGACGAAGGGCTGTAGGTTCCAAGTAGTTCCTTCAGACGTGAGGAACAGCCTCCCCGGTAAGCAGTTAATGTACAACAACAATATAACAAAACTCACTCTTCGCCCGCAGGTAATAAACGGAGCAGGCCACCACGTGTACCTCGACAAGCCGGAGCTCTTCAACAAGTTCGTCCAAGAGGCGTGTGCTCGCGCCGACGACCCCGCCAAGACTGAGCCCGCACCTGAAGCGGCGAAACCGGAAGCGGCGAAACCGGAAGCGACGAAACCGGAAGCGCGGGAAACGACGGAGACCGCGTCTTGATAGCATGTGTGTTTGTGTATAGTTAAACCATTTCACGATGAAGGTTTGACTTTGGTTGTGTTAGCCGGGCACATGCATATTGTGTCAGTGTGCGTAGTCTCCGCTCCACCGCTCCAGACCACAACAACCAAAGTCAAACCTTCTTCGTGAAACGGTTTAACTATAGTAGCTATTTAATTTCCCGTGGTGATTGAGCGTTGAAGTATACAGACAGCAAAGATGGTTTTGAATGTTGACCGTTGGTTTTGTGTTCCTATGAACTTAATACCGTTATTATAACCATAAAAACCGTCGTCACTGTCTCTGATGCCTGAGCCATACATTCCTGTCGTGCGCCTAATTGTAATGGTCGGGTAGTACGCTTGCTGAACCTCTACAAGCCGTCGTGTGGATAGAGTTTGGCTTGGTGTGCGTAAGCTGGTAGCACATTTTACATTTGTAGAGGTGTGAAGTTTGCGAAAACGGCATACGTCTGGATCTAGCATGAGAGTTGATCAGGAAGTATGGCAGTCGCGTTTTAGCCAAGTTACGCTGTCACAGTAGATCCTATGTCGCATGGTATAAGAACGATAGAATACTACAGTTTGTAACTTGACGGAAACGTGACCGGACAAACAGAAATAATAGCAGGTAGGTAGGTGAGATTTCGAAAAGTATATATTGTTTAAAGATCCCAGTTCGTTTATCAGTAAACTATTTATGGACGGACGGACGGGCTAATGGACGTTACACTATCACTTTTGTACAGGATGCGGCAGATTGGTGTAGTTCTATATAAGGGGTATAAATTGAAACCAATAGGTACTATGAATAAAACCGATATTAGATCAATTTTATTTTTCACCCCTGGCCCCCGATTCTCGTGTTATCGAGATCATCTCCATCGAAAACGATCTCGATTTATTTTTATTTCGATCGAAAACGGGTCGAGATATCTCGGTTGGTCGAAAGGCTAGTCGTAAGAATAGCTTTTTCTTGTTTTGATAGAGATTTCGATATCTTAAAATCGATATTTCGACCATGGTCATGATCTCGTTAGCGCCAGAATTGCCCCGCAGGACTTTTCTGTTACACCCTGTAAAAGTATGTAAAGATAATGAGTCCAGCTTTGCATCTGATAGCACTCGCAATACCTGTCAAATTGCCGAATCGGTCAATCAGAACACATGATGAGCGTGTTTCTAGCGATGTGATAGGTCGATTTCTCAATTTGAAAGCTATTGCAATTGATATCAGAAATACAGATGAAATATACCAGTAAAATAAAAAAATAGATAAATTAATTCCTCTTATGTACCTTTTCCGACTTCTCAAAGATTAGTTCCTAAGGTCTACTCGTGCTGGTACTTCGAACTTTGACTGGGGAAAACGGGTTGAATTAAAGATTAAATTATATTTATTCATTCTACTCGACTTTGCCATATTGTCCGTTGGCAGCTTGTCTTTTCGGCAGTTTGTGGGTCCCACGTGTACCGATGCCATAGGTACAGTTTGTGGGTCCCATCCCACGTGTACCGATGCCATAGGTAGTTTGTGGGTCCCACGTGTACCGATGCCATAGGTACAGTTTGTGGGTCCCACGTGTACCGATGCCATAGGTACAGTTTGTGGGTCCCACGTGTACCGATGCCATTGATAGTTTGTGGGTCCCACGTGTACCGATGCCATAGGTACAGTTTGTGGGTCCCACGTGTACCGATGCCATAGGTACAGTTTGTGGGTCCCACGTGTACTGATGCCATAGTTTGTGGGTCCCACGTGTACCGATGCCATAGTTTGTGGGTCCCACGTGTACCGATGCCATAGGTACAATACTAGGCCATTGTTGTTGCACGTCAGGTCTCGTCTTGCTCTCCCCCTCTCTCCCGCCAAGTCAAACGCCGAGTATCATACTCGGGGCACGTCGGGTTCCGCTCCGACTTGCCAAAACAATGGCCTAGTACTGTACACGTTAGTTCTGGCTACATTGTATCGTATTGAATTACCGAAACAAATGACGCACGACGCCGAAATGACACACAAGCGGGTCAAAGAACTTATAAATCCATTTCTATCCTATTAAATAAAGCTTCCTTAAGATTTTTGGTCTGATATATTATAAATGTTTATAAACTTAAGGAAGTTCGCTCACTACAATATAGGTACCTACTCCTCTACATATAAGCTTTAGCACAAATTCAAGTATTCATTATAGCTCTGAAAGTATGTATGTGTAACATTCTTGTGATTCTTTGTGTAATTGGCATGTTTGATTGCGTTGGAAACTGTAGTTTAGATCTATAAATGAAATCGGATATAATTAAGTCTTAAGAATTTCTTGCGTCAAAACTTTGAGATTTAAGTTCACGTGTGATAAAGCTTTCAAGACAATGTACCTGTTTTTATTTGTGACTCATGTTATGGCGGGAGCTTTCATGCAAAAGTTCAATAGCTTTATGTAATAATTACTTAATTACCAAAAGCCAATAAATTAAACCTGTGTGTCATGCAATGTGCGTGCATGAAACTTGCTGTGAGAAATGGCAGAATTGTTTATCTTATCATTGTGGTCCAAACCATCCTTCACGATAATCGTACGGCGAGTCGCATGGTCAAGGTATAGCAAATAAATAGGGTCGTAAATAACTATATTTATAATGATAGTTTATCGAAGGTCGACAGTTACAACTTAACTGTATAAATATACTAGTTTTGTTTTCATAGTATTCTAACTGTAATTATATCGTTTGTTGCACAAATCTGTTCAAACTGACAAAATATTTATTGGTAGTTAGTTAATGGCAATGTGTTATACCAGTGCTAGTTGATTAGCTTAGCCTTTTTTATAGACGGAGTTATTATGTAAATAAAGGTAACTTATTGAAAAATGATATATTTTTAAATCATACAACAACAATACATATTATATATAATACAAGGTAACTTATTGAAAAATGATATATTTTTAAATCATACAACAACAATACATATTATATATAATACCCTCTCCCCTTAGAATAAAATAATATGTAACATCAATCCGTAGCTTAATTGTTTTGCCTTACATTTATAATAGGATAGCATAGTTTCGTAATTTACCAATAATTTCGTAAATTACAAAACTTTAATTTATAATTCTAATTTATTAAATATAAAAGATTGTTTGCCAAAATTTACAGAATTTTCTTAATATTTATTATAACTTCAATAAAAGTCAATATTGTAATGGGTGATTGATCATGGTTTATTCATAAACGTACGAAAATAATGAAATAGACAAAAGTTGTTAAAAAAAACTAGAAGAATGTCACATACGTAACAATACTAACAATATTAACAATTAACTTTACCATTACCAAAATATTTAATATGAGTTAAACAATCTTAATCACTTATTTTATTTGTCTTATCATTCCCACACACGAAATAAGAGAGGTTATATGTACTGACCAGCAGAGAAATTTAAATCACTTTTGTTACTTGAATAAGTAGGCGGAGATTCCAGATTCTATAAACATAATCATTAGTACATTACTGCCGCGGTCTGTTGGCGGAGTAGCTGGTCGCGCTGCTGGTGGCCGAAAGCGCAGCTCAAGGCGTATACAGCGCGGTCAGCATTGAAACCTTTGATGGACAAGCTAGAATATAGGCCGAGGCCATCATAGCGTGGCCAGCAGTGCAGTCATTGTAGACCAAGTCTTGTATAGTGCTTTACTCAAACAATGCTAATAATATGAAAGACAATGCTAATTAAATAAAACCACCTTAATATACCTACTTAGTAATAACTTAAAAAAAATACAATTGGTAAATGTACAGGTACTAAAATTCCATTCCGTTTGTGCTTCATCAAAACAAAACCGTGCATGGAGTCAGTATTCCAGAGAGATTGGGGCTTCATTATCTTTGAAAGTTCGCTAAAACAGGCTAGAAAATCGTTTTCCACCAAAGGCTTTCATTTTCTGCACATTTTCCTTTCCTTCAGTCTTCACCTGAGCTACCGCAGCGTTTGCTCTAAAACATTTCATTTCATGATATGACCAATGCGTCGATATGGCTACGACAAGGAGATATTTCAAAGAATATAAAACATTATAGTCTAGCGATTCCGCAGTTAAAACTAAGTGTGACTTGCACCATTTTGACATCCGCTAATGGAGCCTATACTAAAAAGGAAAACTGAAAAATAAATCCCAGATGGCGCTTTGGTGACTGTACCTTGTTTACGTCAGTGTCAAGTACAGGGTTTCGTTTTTGTGCTTTTTATTGCGATAAAGAACCATAAAATGTATTCTTTGATGACCGTGCGTGAGCTTCAAACTGAGATTTGAAGGAGAAATGCTCATCTGGTAGAAAGTAAACATGCAAAGAATTAGACGTTATGTTTCGCTAGCGGTTTATAATAGTAATAAATGTATCCCCTACTTTTACATTTAAAAGCAATGCAATTCAGGTTGGGTTTGTTTACAAAAAACTACATACAATTTGACAGTTCCCGTGTCATACCAAGGTACAATCTCGAATGCGCCACCTAGCGTGAGAAATTGACAGTTTTCCACCCAATTAAAAGCATGCAAGCATTTCTTTGTTTAGATTATTTTTAATGCCTGCTTGTCTTGATTAAAGTTCGTAGAAATCATAATTATAGCGGCACTTTAGTTGAGTAGCAAGACTGCATTCGACCTTAGTTTTATTTTGTGTGCTGGAAGTTTAGCTCTTCAACCGAAGAGACAGAAACAGTCGCCCGATGGAAACTACAGTAGAGCTAGCACAGTGGGACGGTCGTGCGCAGAGCTAGCACAACCGCACGTGCGTGTGACTCACGATGGTGACCCTGCCCTCGTCTTGCAAGTCGCGCAGAGCTTCGTCCAGGTGCTCACGAGTCACGGTCTGTGGAAACAAGTGGGTGGTATGATACTCGATATTTACTGGCAATAGGGGCCGAAATGAGAGAGAGCAAAGAAATGTTCAAGGTTTGTTAAACACCGCCCCTGAAATGTCACATGGATACGTCGAATAACGCTCAACTTGAAAGGGTCCCTTTCGACGTACCTATCGTTCGTTAATTTCACATACCACTACAGAATACTTTTTATGGAGTTGTCGAAGTTCACTCGAGCTTAGCGTTAAGTCACGATCTAGCTAATGGCAATAAGTTGGATACCTACTTATTCACCATTAATAGCACATAAATATAGGGACGGCACAAGGCAGCGTTGAATTTTTCCGCTTTGCAAACACTTTAATAACATGTGCAAATATGGATCTTGTACTCGCCCCGCCCGCCTTCCGATTCCTCCCCACTGTTCTGTACTCACGATCTGCGAGGTCTGGTTGACCTCCTGCAGCAGGCGCGCATGCGTCACCGTGTGTTTAGGCAGCGGCTGTATGACGGCCCGGAGAGCCTGCACCAGGTCGGCCCGGCGCCGGCGCGCTGCGGCGCCCAGCCCCGTGGTGAGGATGCCGACGTCGATGCGACCCGATGCCGGGTCGGTGGCCGACTGCTTGAGGGCCTCGCGGTGGAGTCTGGGAGGATATTAATATTGTAATAATTTATTAGGTTTCCGTACTAGAACTACTAATAGGGTCCTTTACTAAGCCTCCGCTGTCGAGGCCCAAAGCCGAGCCTAGCACCATCATCATGAAGTATGTATCTCATCACCTGGCAGCCTCCTCCACGTCGTGTATCTCGACGACCGGCGAGAGCCGCAGCCGCGCGTGCGCCTCCGCCAGCCGGATCAGCGACTCGAGCTGGCGCGGGTACGCCGAGATCTGCCCGCGGCCGCTGCCGACGCGTCTGTACAAAAATACCGTTTATTTTCACAATACGTTCTGATTAGATTTTGTACATACGTCCGTGGACTCCGTGGTCGCCTTTCGTATCCAGGGTTCTTCTCAAGCACCCCTTCTGGGGCGTGGGAAGTCAGGGATCTCTTCCTGAAGAAGCGCCTCTGTCCACTCCCATGGGCAGTTAATCGGGGGGGCCCTTGCGGGCGGTGCATCTCATGGAGCTTGTTGTTTTGATGTGGTGGTGTTTACATTTGGAAACCGCCGCGCTCCCCCTACCCACCGGTAGCTGCGCGGCAGATGACACACTATTATTTGTTTAAGGGTGTAATGATAAACAGGTCTTTTTGGTAAACGGGTGTCATAAGAAACGAATCTTTTGACATAGGGATGCAATGAGAAACGGGGGTTATGGTATATCATATGGGAAACGGATCTGTTGGCGTACGGTAGTCATTTAAAGAAAATGATATTTTGAACCGGTTGTTTTGGTAAACGGATAACATGTTCCGGAGCTGTGTGTTCACCTCATGTCGACGTAGGCGTCGATGTCGGCTGCACGTGCTCCTTCGCGAACGCGATGTATCTCGCTCATCTCCTGCCGCGGAACTTGTCTGTGTGTCTGTCTGTCTGTCAGTCTGTCTGTGTGTTCACCTCATGTCGACGTAGGCGTCGATGAGCCGCTGCTGCGCCGGCTCGCTCAGCGTCGGCTGCACGTGCTCCTTCGCGAACGCGATGTAGTCGCGCATCTCGCTCATCTCCTGCCGCGGAACATGTCCGTCTGTCTGTCTGTCTGTGTGTTCACCTCATGTCGACGTAGGCGTCGATGAGCCGCTGCTGCGCCGGCTCGCTCAGCGTCGGCTGCACGTGCTCCTTCGCGAACGCGATGTAGTCGCGCATCACGCTCATCTCCTGCAAGGATCAAAACAGGGTTTACAGGTTTAGGATTAGTCTTCGAACGACCTTTTGGCACTTGAGTAACGTTTACAGGGACGCTCTAGTTCTACGCAACTTAATGTAATGAGCCTCTCATCAAGCATTAGTTCCATCTGTCACCGCGTGCCAAAAGATCGTTGAACATATAAACGACGATTGGCTGCAGTGCGGATTTGAGTTACTGAATGAGACAAAATAAATTATGCAGTAAGAGAACAAATTTTTTTTTTCATGATCATACATTAATTATCAACCGACTTCAAAAAAGGAGGAGGTTCTCAATTCGACCCGTATGTTTTTTTTTTTTCTATGTTTGTTACGCGATAACTCCGCCAATTATGAACCGATTTGAACAAATCTTTTTTCGGCGTATAGGTAATACCTCAAGGGTGGTCCCATTGACACCAGGTCAGGATCTGATGATGGGATCCTGGAGAAATTGAGGGAACTCTTCAAATATTATAGGCAGACATATAGTGATTTTTGTGTTTTTCATAATAACTCGTGCAAATGCACATGGTAAGCATAATATTGTAATGCGAAACTGCTGATGAAGACCACATATGGCCACCAGATCTGCTCAATACTAGGTACAAATACAACGCGTGGCTGACGGGCAGGCAACGCATAGCCTAAACCGGTGGACCTAGAGCCATGAAACTTTGTACAGAGGTTCCTTAGTAGCGTGGGGTAGCACTGAGATGGGATTTGACAAAATTAATTCCCCAAGGGTGGGGGGATAAGGGGTTACAGTTTGTATTAAACTCAATCTAATCAAATAGGGTTTGTGGAAGTCGGTTTTTTCTAAAGTTTACTTTTGTTTCAATTATTTTAATAATAATTACTATTTTAGTAGGTTAGTTTAGTACTATTTAGTTTAAAATTAAATAAATATATTAATCGATTTCTTTTAGAGGGACAAATAATTGAATTAATTTGAACTATTCTTCCAGCAGAGCAGAATGGATTTCGAAGTCATTTAGCGGCGGTATTACAGCGCTAAATGACGTCTCTGGATCGTCTGGATTCAATACTCCATTTTGCGTGACAGGGGGCTAGCCCATCGCCGCAGCTATGAAATAAATTGATATAATGAAGGTTTCCTCACGATGTTTTCCATCAGTGTTAGAACATCCGTATAACAAAAACATAAAAATTTACATACAGGCACATACATTGCTTTCTGGCCCCACACTAGGATACCATGTGTGAACCAGAACAGCGACATCACAAACATGTAAACATCCAAGACCTGGGTTATTTTTTATAACGTACTTAAGATAAATGACTGTCTCATTAATACATGGTCAGCACCGGGATTCGAACTTGCATCTTCTGCGTGAGAGCCAAGCATGGAACCCACTAGACCACAGAGCTCCTGTGTGTGCCAAGTGCCATTTTTATCCGAATTCGTGTCATTTCCTTGAGTTAGTGAATAAAGGCCGAAAGCCGAGTCTTGCATCATTATCACGACAATTCCGACAAACAGAAACTAGAATTACCACTACGGTGAGCATTTATCAAATAAAAGTAATTAGAAAAACGTACGATAGTGTCATCGTTCCTATGCATGTCGGAAGGGTCACTGAAGTACAGCGAGACGAGATGCGATGCGAGGCGCCGGTCGAATGCCTCGTCTTGCGGGTCCAGCACCAGGAATATCAGATCGAACCTGCAACATAAGAAAAATTTGCTTGGTCAATGTTTGGTCTTTTGACCCAAGACATTGCTTTCGGCCTAGCTCTATTCTTGTTTGCTTCGATAATGCAAGGGTTCGGCTTTGGGCCTCCCTCTATTCTTGTTTGCAGTATGCTCAAATAAGCAAGTCTCGGCTTACGGCTTTCTTTCTTTATAAATAAATAAGTATCAGGCGAACTCTGAAAATGCATGGATCGGCATTCAGCCTCTACTTAGCCTTCACGTTCTTAGGCTGCAAAACCCTGTCACCTTTCCAACGATCTTTTGGCGTGCGGTGACAGGTGAAACTGTCGATTTTTGACAGGATTATAGCATTAGGTTGCGTAGAAGTGACGCCCCCCTCTGTAAACGTCATTAAGACAAATATAATTCCGACTCTCAGTGTACCTGGACATGAGTGTGTGGGGCAGCTGCACATTCTCGACGATGGTCTTGTTCTTGTTCCACTGCGACTCGGCGGGGTTGGCGGCGGCCAGGATGGACGTGCGCGCGTTCAGCTGACAGATGATGCCGGCCTTCGCGATCGATAGCGTTTGTTGCTCCATCACCTGGCAGAAAATGTTGGTTTTAATGTCCCCGGCATTTTGGCCATGCTGGCTTAGTGCGGATTCACGGAGGTGTGACTGTCAGTGTCTTTTCATATATAACGGTGGCCGGGAAGCCGATGCCGACTAACTGGTAACACATTCACACGATTGCCCGGGAAATTACGCCGGTGTATTGAAAGCGAACGTACATACAAAGCATTAGCTTAGTAGCATCAAGTAGCATTAAGATACGTAGTTATTCCCGAGCAACTATTTCATCTATTACCTCGTGGAGCACACTGCGAGTGGAGTCGTTCATCTTGTCGAACTCATCAATGCAGCAGATGCCGTTGTCAGCCAGCACCAACGCTCCTCTGTAACCAAGTAAGGCGACTTGAAATAAACTAATATCTAGTACTCAGCCAGCGAAGCAGCTGAGCTCTCTCATGCCCTTTGACGTTCTAGAAAGATCTTGAATGTCCAGCTAACAAATCTACCCTCAGATTCAGATTCAACTTGGAACGTTCGAGAAAGATCTAGAACGAAACAAGTCGACCTCACGTCTGTAGTATGTGCTGTGACCGGTGTAGGTAGCAGGAAAAATACGCATCGAAATAGTATTCAAATTGAAATGTCACTGAATCTTATACGCGATGTCATAAGGTTCATTTATATGAACTTGGACACTTTTTCGCGCTGTCAAATATTCCTTCTTGGTGCTAATGTCCTAGGTGACGTAGACGGCGTAACCGACGACAGAACTCTACCGCCCAACGAAACAACTGAAACTACTCTCCCCTCCCCTTGTTATCGTTCCAGAATCGTCCAGCTAGCAAACCTACCTTCAACTAGGGACGTTAAAAAATCGGTCAAGTGCGAGTCGGAATCGCACAAGAAGGGTACCGTACCATCGTACAACACAATTTAAGCACTCAAAACAATAAAACAAAAAGAAAATTAAAAACACGTCTCTTGTATGGCGATCCCCTTTAATTTGTAATATCTCTCGTATTTCAGTATTTGTTGTTGTTGCGGCAACATTCTGTGAAAATTTCAACTTTCTAGCTATTACGGTTCGTGCTCTAGGACCCGCCTGACGGACGGACGGACGGATGGACGGACGGACAGAAAGACAGCGGAGCCTTAGTAATGGTCCCGTTTGGCACCTTTCGGGTACGGTACCCTGAAAGAATAAATTCAATTCAATTCAATTCAAAAAAATTATTGACCATAAAATCATACATATTACTTAGTCAACGTCAATATAATATTAATATTTTTGTATACTACCGCCCGTTCGGTTATAAGTTTCTAGATCTAGGGTCTCTTCGTTTAGATTCTAGAACGAAGACAGACTCAGTTGTACTAACGTCTGCAGTATCAGCTGGCGCGTATCCGGGTCCTTGGTGATGTAGGCGGTCAGCCCCACGGCCGAGCTGCCGCGGCCGCTCGTGTACTGCGCGCGCGGCACCAGCCCGTGCACCCAGCGCAGCAGCTGCGACTTGCTGGTGCCGGGGTCCCCGCACAGCAGGATGTTGATCTCCGACCTGGGAATATGATGACCGATTTCACCAACAGTTAGTGGTTAAAAGTCTTCACAAAATAAAATGCCCGTTTTGACAGTTCACGCCCATGAAGTTTTAACCCCTAACGCGTAGGTAATAGAAGCGGTTTTCCTAGGTGCGCTTTGCTTGTACGCACCAGTTGGCTTTTATAACCTATGCATTAGGGGTTAAAACTTCATGGGCGTGAACCGTCAAAACGGGCCTTTTATTTTGTGAAGACTTTAGCTCTTTTTCTTAGCTGTCTAGCGACTGTTTCGGAGGCCGGCCTCTTAAATTTAGGGGGTCCTATAGTAGCCTAGAATGACCCATAAACTTAGGTCAAAGCGAAACAACCCATGGGTGGCCCCTGAAAGGAAATAAAGTGGCCCCAAAGATAGGGATTGTTGGTGGAATCGTCCATGAGTCTTTTGTAATCTGGGTGGCAGAGGGACGGCATCACACCGGGGGGCCGGGAGACGCGTACAGGAATGGCATGGAGATAGCTATAACGAGGTGCAAAAAGCCTGTTTTGGCTTGTGGACTACGCAGAGACGTGCCGCGCCGGTTTAAAAAAACCTGAATTTCGGCGATTCATGGCCTCGAAGGACCACAATATATCTAACTAAAATGACGTGGGGAAGCAAACATTCTCTTATCCTGTCCTGCCCCCCTAGACAAAGTTAAACGCTAACGCTAGCGAAACGATAACTTTTTATGTATGCGATTTGACATTTCAACTCCTAAGATACAGGTAACACTAGTTTAGGAGTTGGATGTTCAATGTTCAATTAATGCATCATACCTATCACTAGACCTTAATACCTCAATGATAGATGATATAGGTTTAACTACATCATAGGTTTAAGTTGGAGAATAAACAATTTCAATTTCAATTTGGGTACGCTAAGGTGACGTCACGTAGCAATTCCAAATGTCAAATCGCATACATAAAAAGTTATCGTTTCGTTTCGCTATCCTTAGCGTTTAACATTGTCTACAGGCACAGATCAGTCATAGAAAGTATGATGATTGATTTCCCGGACCTCCTCAAAAACCATTCCACTCCTGCTGGTTTAGGAGTTAGGCTGAATTAGAAGTGCAGGCGCAGGGGAAATGCGCAGAGGAAATGCATAAAGGCCCCGCTCAAGTGGGCTAGTTTCAGGGAGCACTTATCCAGTGGAGAGCGCATAGATACATTTTCCTTTGAAACACAACTCACCAATTTACGGGCGGCGGGGGACGAGGTAAGAGAGCTGTGATTGGTCAGCCGCTGCGAAACTGTCTGGCGGCCTGTCATCGTACATAGGTTGCGTATGCGAACGTTTGTTGAATACAACAAACGTTTGGCGAGCTGCATTCCCCCGCAGGCGCAGTCAATTGGATATATAGTCTCTGGCTAGTTTGAACCAAAACCCCCTCAGAAGAAGAAGAATAAGATACCATACCTGAAGTGGGACCGCCCAGCCGCATTAAATGTCTTTTTAGTCCCTCCAAGCAGTTGCAGTAACACGCCCTTCTTTATGTCGAGGTTCTCGTAGATAGAGGGCGCGATGGCGCGCGCCATTCGCTCGTAGCTGTCGGGCTGGGACGCGAGAGTTTTGAACAGCTCGACGCGCTCCGGTGGGAAGAGGTGCTCTTTGCTGTTGAGATAGGTTAGTTACAGTAAATTATTAATAGGATATTTTTTAAGCACATAAGTAGAGTCACAGGGTGCTCATCCCATACAAATTAGAATTAGTAACCCTTGGTAAAAAAGAGATGGTGTGAGCAGTAAGTTTGTACTTTAAACGCCAAGGTTTCATAACATACTTCTAGGTGGCGCTAATCTTAGAATAAATCATGTATATCTTAGCGCCATCTCGTGGTATTTGCAATTTTTCGATGGTGCTGCACCAAGCGATAATGGCCTCGAACTAAAGAAGCTTCCGTAGCATCTCAGTTTACGCCAGTGTCATATTTTGTTCTAGGTGGTCTATCTGTATTAGTATAATATTATAGTATCTGTGGTAGAGTATAGTAACCTAGGAACACAAACAATGACGTCACGCGATAACGCAGCGACTTCACCGCGATTACCATGGCGTCGTGGGTGGTAATCGCTGCGTCATCGCGGCGTGTCCATCGCGCAATATATGCGCACTCGCAATCGCCCCGCTTTCGAAAAAACGCTCGTAAATCGTAATAGCCCTCTATAGTGGTACACTGACCTAAATAGTAGATTGATCACTTAAATTATAGACTAATCACCTGAATAATGATAGATTGATCACTTGTTCTCGGTCACCTAAATGACAGATTGGTCACCTAAACAGTAGATTGATCACACCTAAATAGTAAATTCATCACCAAAATAGTAGGTTGGTCACCTAAATAGTAGATTGATCACTTAAATTATAGACTAATCACCTAAATAGTAGGTTGGTCACCTAAATAGTAGATTGATCGCTTAAATTATAGACTAATCACCTAAATAGTAGGTTGGTCACCTAAATAGTAGGTTGGTCACCTAAATAGTAGATTGATCATCTAAATAGTAGATTAATCGCCTAAATAAATCACTTAAATAATAGATTAATCACCTAAACAGTAGGTTGGTCACCTAAATAGTAGTTCGCCTAAATATAGTTCCCTTAAAAAAGTACACTAACCCGTCCTCGCTCTCCAACAGCCTATCCTTATCCGTCTTGCTGTAGTGCAGCGCGTCGATGTGCGTGCGATGCAGCGCCTTCAGCGTGGCGCGGCGCGGGTTCACCGTCGCGGGCGAGGCGCGGAACACGCCCGTGACGCGCACGCGCTCGCCGGCGCCCACGCGCTCCACCAGCGCGCCGTGCGCCATCACGTTGACGGTGGCGGGCGTGCGGCCGGCCGGCATGTCGTCTGCGAGAAGCATGGGTGCTCGTATAGCGCATTTGCGTATAATATTACTGGTTGTTGTATTTTTTTTGTTTCTGAGCAATAAAGAATATGAAAAATCAGCCAAGTGCGAGTCGGACTCTCAAACGGAGGGTTCCGCACCATCATTGTACCAAAAGTACAAAAAATACCTTTATTTTATGAAGACACCTTTATTTTTTTAATATTTCGTGTATTTCAGTATTTGTTGGTAAAGCGGCAACAGATATACACATTCTGTGAAAATTTCAACTAGTTAGCTATTACGGTTCGTGCTGGAGGGCCTTTTGACGGACGGACGGACGAACAGACGGACAGCGGAGGCTTAGTAATAGCGTTTGGCACCCTTCGGGTTCGGAACCCTAATAAACAGTCAGAATGGAGGACCAATATGTTACAACGGGCGTCCCACCTTATCATCATCATGGGTATTCGTAAACTTTTTGTGTTTGAGGTGTGTTTCTTTGGAATACAAAATAACCGGCCAAGTGCGAGTGGCGGGCGTGCGGCCGGCCGGCAAGTGCGAGTGGCGGGCGTGCGGCCGGCCGGCAAGTCGTTTGCAACGCGCATGGGTGTATGTTTACTTTTTGTGTGAAGGGAATAGCTGGAGCAATGGTATTAATCGTATGGGGCACGGCTGTTGAAAGAGAGAACTTTTCCAGTAATCCAAGGAAAGGAAGTTTAGTACATTTTTGTTCAAGTAGATGATGAGGCATTGTCATGTCACGGGCCGGGCGTCAATGGCATCCAGCACAGGGGGCACCAGAGAAATCCAGAGCGAAGAGAGGGAACAAAAATTAACTCTTAAATAACTGGCTTATCTAGAACTCGTCGGACGTTCCGGCAAGACATCCTGACCTGAATCACCCGGCGATTCCAACAGATCGTTTCAACTATTTCCAGAATCATCTCGTCACACGGCGTTTGATCTCTCTATATCTCTCTGTCACTCACAGGGAGCACTTATCCAATGGAGAGTGCATATATACATTTTCCTTTGAAACACAACTCACCAATTTACGGCGGGGGACGAGGTAACTTATAGAGCTGTGATTTGTCAGCTGCTGCGGAGGCAGCTGAAAACTGTCACTAAGGCAATGGCAGCCCGTCATCGTACATAGGTTGCATACGTTGCATACAAATAATGTTTGGCGAGCCGCATTCCCCCGCAGACGCAGTCGATTGGATATATAGTCTCTGGTCGCTCACCAGGCGACTCCTGCAGTTTGACGAGCTGCTTGTCGCTGAAGTGCGAGCGGTTGTGCACGAGTTGGAAGCTGTGCGCAGTGCTGCAGTGCGCACAGTGTGCCGGCTCGGGCACACGGCCCCGCTCTAGTTCCGCCACCGCCGGCGAGCCGCACACTGCGCACTGGAATACAACAACATACATTTATTTTTACCCGTAATGACCGTTTACCAACGAGATAAGTAACAAGGTGTAGCAGAAAGGTGTAGTCATATGTTAAGGGGTTGTTAGGGACATCATTCTAACTGAACGAATATCACTATGAATCCGATTTGATCAGACGAACTTTATTTTTCACTTCTCCATACAAACCAGCTGATCGCTTGGTACAAATAAAATGAAGATGTGAAAAATTAAGTTAATCTGATCAAATGGGTTTCACAGTGAAAGATGTTCAGAATGATGTCTAGATCTGGAACGCAACCCTCTAAAATATGACTTCACATTTCTTTTACATCCTGTATTTCACTGTAACAACCGTTCACCAAAGAGATAAGTAATATAACTTGGGATCATTATTAAGGAATGTCTGTACTACATTCATTAGTTTAGCGTCACCTGGGCGGCAGCCATCTTTGATCGATCAAAGATGGCCGCCGCCCAGGTGACGCTGAAGTAATGAATGCAGTATACGGGATGGTGTATACCTTGAAGAAAGCCTCTCTCATCTCCGGCACAATGCCCGATGTGCGGATCACCATTCCGCTGATCGTGACCAGCTGATCGATATCTGGAAATAACAATATCATTATTAGTTTCTCCGCGTCGTGCGTGACTAACGCCCCGTCCGCACAGCGATTTGTCACCGCGCGATATTTTTCTCGCAATTCTGTAACACCGACTATAGTTGTAACCGCAACTACGAGTATAGTTGTAGCCGCACTCACGAAATGGAAAGAAAGAAAGAAAAGAAAAGAAAAGAAAAGAAAAGAAAAGAAAAGAAAAGAAAGATTTATTACAAAGACAGTGAACACATTACAATAAGACAGAAGAGAAACAAAAAACAATAATTGAAACAAAAAGGTTAATTTTTAGAAAAAACCGACTTCCGCAAACCCTATTTGATTAGATTGACTTAAATACAAACTATAACCCCTTATCCCCCCCCCCTTGGGGACTTAATTTTATCAAATCCCATCTCAGTACTACCCCACGCTACTAAGGAATCTCTGTACAAAGTTTCATGGCTCTAGGTCTACCGGTTTAGGCTATGCGTTGCCTGCCCGTCAGCCACGCAATGTATTTGTACCTAGTAATAAGCAGTTCTGGTGGCCATATGTGGTCTTCATCAGCAGTTCCGCATCACAATATTATGCTTACCGTGAGTAAATGCACGACTTGTTACTAAAAACACAAAAATCACTATAGGTCTGCCTATAATTTTTGAAGAGTTCCCTCGATTTCTCCAGGATCCCATGATCAGATCCTGACCTGGTGGTCCATAGTACCAATGGGAAGATAAACCCTTTCAAACAAAAAAATATTTTTCCAAATAGGTCCATCCGTCTAGGCGCAATCGGGGCACATATATAAAAAAACACCCTGACGAATCGTAAACCTCCCTGCTTTGGGAAGTCGGTTAAAAAGAAAATCACTCACATTCATTCATTCATGAATGACGGTCGTTGTGTGTCAATAAAAATGGCATCTGACTCAGCGGGCTGATTTTTCAGTCAAATGGCGTGTCCGCACAGCGATATTTCACCGCGCGAATTGTATTATGTGCCGACACTATACGGGCGCCTACCTTCCGGGTTGAGGTCGCGCATGTGCCGCGGCGGCGCGTTGTGCGGCCGCACCTGTATCTGGTGCTCCAACACGGCGGCCGGGTACCGCTCGAAGAACAGCTCGTTCACCGCCGCATCCAACGCCGGCACCACCTTCGTAAAGGAAATGTTGCTCAGTTTTTTTATTGACCATAAAATCATATAGATTACTTAGTCAACGTCACAGATAAAATACCCAAAAGATACCGCTTCGCGCAATTATTTCATTAGAACCGATGCTGCCAAACACACAGGGGGTGCGGGGGACGCAGCGAGTGCTTACCTTGCTGTTATTTGTCGATTCAAATTCAAGCGGGCGTCGGACGATAATGTCTGCCGATCGCTAGTGATGAACGCGTGATATTGTGTATACTGTATAGTATCGATTATTGTTGGCTGCAAGTAAGTGACTGTAAAGTGAATGTTAATTCCTTATTCGCGATGTGCAATTATTTTATAATTTATACAAATCAACTTGAAAGGCAAGTCTTCGTGTCCGTTTGAAAGTTGTATCTTGCAGTAGTAATCTTGCAAACAGACAGACAGACAGACACAGATCTCGATGTAGGTAGGTTGAAAATCTGTTGAATGAGTTTGGGCGATGTCCTTACCTCTTGGGGATAGGACACCAGTTGCCGATGAAGTTTGGCGTCAAACACCTTCACGTGTTCACAGTCCACGTCCAGGAATGGCTCTTCCAGCGTGTGAATCTAGAAAAAAAAGTTATTGGTCTCTTTTCATTGGACTTTTTCGTTAGCGGGATTTTTATTTGGTGAATAATTAATTTATTCTTCTTACAAACGGTGGACCTTGGAGGAAGGATCCCTAAGAGCCGTTCTTGTTGACGCGCCATTAACGGTAGTGCACAGTGGTCCCGAAATCGTAAGTGGTGGACTCAGCTTTGCGTTGAGCTATCAGGCTGTTTTTATGCTTACTGCATTTATCAACAGCAATACCTATGTAGAGTTTTTGCGGCGGTCGACAAAGTTCGCGTACGGTACTATAGGTATAACTTGACCACAGAAGAGATAATAGTACTCCGTACAGAACGGCCACTCCCTTCCCCGCGCTGATTCAGATACCGCACCCCACCCCTGACGTCAAAGGATTGGTTAAAGGATAGACAGGACTGGACGCCTGGCGAGTGACGACGCGTATACTTAATATCGCTGCATTTGCCGCGCCACCGGCCCTAGCAAAGTTTACGCACACATTTGCACGTATACAAACATCATTTGGTAATGTAGTAGTAATAGGTGATTATTTTACGAGCGTTCTATGGAGTGTCCGAGGTGTGGCTTAACTGCCGTAAAGTCAACTTTCGCAGTTCCTGGGGTAGCCTTATGTCCACTACATAAGGCAGATAAGGTCGACTTTAAGGAGGTCGAGCTATATGGGAGCGTTCATTAATTACGCGAGGGGTATTCGGGGATTTTCTGACCCCCCCTTTCCCCCTGGTGAGATTTCGTGAGATTGTACTCAACCCCTCCCCCATCCCACAATCTCACGAGAGGTTGAGACGTGAGATTTTGAAATATGTGATAGAGATAAGCTCGCCTTTGTACATGTTATTTTCATTTTTAATTGTCATTCATAATGTATTGATTTGTGTGCAATAAAGTATATGAGTATGAATATAAATGTGTTTCTATTGTAAAGGTGTTGGATTTAATAAAAAATAATATAATTTGTTTATTTATATGACTATGAAACAGTTCCTTGGAACTAAAGCGAAGTATTTATATTTTCGTAGAGGATCATGTTTTTACACAACCCATTTTTTTCGCAATTTCAGTTTCTTGCGAAAAAAAACCCCCGCGAGACTCCCCCCTCTCCCCAACGTGAGATTAGATGAGATTCGGCTCGACCCCCTCCCCCTGAACGCGTCACTTAATTAATGGACGCCCCCTATACCCACTTACCTCCTCCAGCTTCTGTTCGTACAGCGGCTCGTTGCTCACCGCACCAGTCTCCACGAACCGCTGGATGAACCGCACGAACTTGTCGCGGCACTCCGCCACCGCCACGTCCGTGCCCCACACCACCAGCTGCGGCTCGCTCGACGCCTCCGCCGCCGGCGGGTCCCCTGCCTGCATACAAGCGCAACATTTAGGCTCAGCACGCACTGCGATTAAATGCGAACTGTTTCAGATTAGCTGAAACGCATGCCAACACGCATTGCGGTATTTCGTATTTATTTATTTATTTGCATAAGCGCACACACACACACACATAAATCATTGAAGATACTTAGCGCTAAACAAAATAACATATAAACATACAGACACAGATAGAAAATACAGTTAAATTTAATTTGCACTGAGATAGATAGGATATAGGTACCAAAGTACCCTATCGGTTGATCTTTTGCTTATTTTTTGTCAGTGCCATCATGTATTTCTGGCGAGCGGCGTGTGTTGTGGCTGTGGTTTTAAAATTAAGTAAAAAAACCTTAACAATGTCGCCGCCATAAGTACTGGGTCACATTATCGTAGTCTAGAGGCGATGTTTCTGAGACGGACGACATGATGACATAACCTCTTTCAGCACTGCAAAGACTGCCCACTGCGCTCGCTCAGTCGGGACTGAAAAACCGCTTGCGGTTAAACGCTGTGTATGCGCTACCATACTATTACTATGAGACACAAAAGCTAGCAAGCTACGTTTTTAAAATCAGTCACTGAAAAACGCCACATATGCGTGCGCAAGGTAAACTTATGTGCTACATTTTTCGGCGGTTTCAGAATTACGTTCAAGCGCATGGCTTTTAGCGCCAGACTAGGATAACAATTCGAGGAGGTTTACAATTCGTCGGGATTTTTTTTATGTATGTGCCCCGATTGCGCCTAGACGGATGGACCGATTTAAAAAATTCTTTTTTTTTTGTTTGAAATGATGATGGGATCCTGGAGAAATCGGGGAACTCTTCAAATATTATAGGCAGACCTATAGTGATTTTTGTGTTTTTCATAATAACTCGTGCATTTTCTCATGGTAAGCATAATATTGTGATGCGGAACTGATGATGAAGACCACACGTCACATGGACACCAGAACCGCTCAATACTAGGTACAAATACAATCTACTATGCATGGCTGACAGGCAACGCATAGCCTAAACCGGTGGACCTAGAGCCATGAAACTTTGTACAGGGGTTCCTCAGGGGGAAATTAATACCTCAAGAAGGGGGAATTAGGGGGTTACAGTTTGTAGATATTATACTCAAAAAGCACTTGTCATTGGTTTCTAATCAAATACGGTTTGTGGAAGTCGGTTATTTTAAAGTCTTGCTTTTTGAGTGGTGGTTTGAAGGGTTTCTGTACGGATAGAACTAAGCTATGAAAACAGCCGCGCGACCTTCGCGTCATCTAAAAAGAACGCTGAAGGCGCTGAACGGTGGTAGGCGATTTACGCCAGTGTGTCCATGCACGTAAGGACGCTATTGCCATGCATATCTAAAGGATAGGCCTATAGGAGTGGAATGATACGAGTATAGTGCGCAATGAATAATATAATACAGGCTATTTATATATGATAGATGCAAGTAGATTTTCGGGTGTGCATACACTACACATAACACCACACCCCTTTACGCGAATCACACCAGTGTACCCATGCACATAAGGACGCTATTGCCATGCGCCGCTCCATCGCCTCCACGTAAAAAGAATTACGTGACGCGAAGTTTATAATTATTTTTTCTGTGACCTTTGTAGGAAAAGATTCATGATTTAGTTATTGTTCTGAGTTCATGATGATAAGCATAGAGTAGATCGTAGCAATGACTCAGATCAATGAAACTCTTTCCTTCTCCTAGGCGAACTTTTAAACTTTTTCCTTCTCCTAGGCGAACTTTGAAAATCTTTCCTTCTCCTAGGCGAACTTTGAAACTTTTTCTTCTCCTAGGCGAACTTTGAAACTCTTTCCTTCTCCTAGGCGAACTTTGAAACTTTTTCCTTCTCCTAGGCGAACTTTGAAACTCTTTCCTTCTCCTAGGCGAACTTTGAAACTTTTTCTTCTCCTAGGCGAACTTTGAAACTCTTTCCTTCTCCTAGGCGAACTTTGAAACTCTTTCCTTCTCCTAGGCGAACTTTGAAACTCTTTCCTTCTCCTAGGCGAACTTTGAAACTCTTTCCTTCTCCTAGGTGAACTTTGAAACTCTTTCCTTCTCCTAGGCGAACTTTGAAACTTTCCTTCTCCTAGGTGAACTTTCCTCCAAGCCGTCCAAGTCCAAGAGCAATGAGTATCAGGGATCTGTCACTTGCTTTTTGCGCTCAAGCTGCGCTTATATATAGTCTGTGGCAATGAGGTAGAAAGGCTCATAACAATAACTAAAGCATAGAAGTAGCCTAAAAATAGCAGTTATCAGAAACGAGTCTATCTCAACATTAGTTTATACCCTAATGAGGCCCTAATTCAAGTGTAAGAGCGAGACAAATGTCACGTCAGTCATAAGTATAAGGTATGTATAACAATCTTGGAGGAAGACAAAGAGTTTCATTGATCTGAGGGTAGAATCCTCAGAGTAGAATTTGAGGGTAAAAAAAGAGTATATAAACCTCAGATATAAACTTACTACGTAAGTGACACAGAGTATCATTCATATATTAGGTGTCATTCTGTGTCATTCATCAATCACATAATATTATAATAACAAAATGTTAGAGTAGCCGTAAACAATCTAAAATACCTATTAAAAACCTAAACAAGATGCGATAGACCCCACAAAACAATGCCTGGGGAGGACAGGCCTCCAGACAAGCCAGCAGTGGCTGCATCGACATCGACGCATTCCCTGACTCCCTCCCACACCAGCGTGGTATCGGATAAATCGTCGGTCGTCTCTGTCGTGAACAGTTGTAGGATCTGTCTCTCGACGACGTTGGACCCGGCTGCACTGGCCACATGCGGACACAAGTTCTGCGAGAAATGCCTCGACAAATACTGGCGAATGCGGGATAAACCTAACTTTATCGTTTGTCCGCTGTGCCGTAATAATGCCTATAACATCGCATTCTCTAAGGTACACATAAACAAACATAGCTATGTTTAACTTACGCCGTTATCTCTCACATACATTTTACAAACTACTTGTACAGGCAGAATTAGTTTAGCCGCAAACTAGGTTACTGTTCTGTGACCGGATAAATAGCACTACCAAATTGATATATGTTCATGTTGGAATTACAGAAAGACAGTGTATCATCAACAAAAGATCTCAGGAGCAAGTTCAATGCCATACAAGAAGTTGATGAATCCTCAGGAATAATAAACGCTTCTGTGATATGTATCCAGGTCAGCCTAATTATTACCGCCCTGTACTTAGTCAGCAAGTGGTTAAAGTCACCATTGCGGTCACTGATGAAGTCTATGATGGAATATCTCTTGGAATTGTGATCAAGCAGATTGCCGTTTTGTCATGAAAATAAATGGTAGAATTAAATGTGTGCATTGTCTAATTTAAGTAATATATGGATTACTCAAAATATCAGATATTATATTATAATAAAGCTCTACAATCATCTCGTCATCTCATCCTGTCACCTCTCCAGAGGTTGGCTCCCAGTCTCAGTACAGTGTAGGTAGCAGGAAAGGTTATGCATCGAAAAAGTAAATGTCAGTGGCTCTTATAGCTGTCCAACGTTCTTTTGGCGTGCGGAGACAGATGAAACCTCAGGGTGTGTAACTGTCGATTTTTGGCAAGATTATTGCATGAGGTTGCGTAGAAGTGACGCCCCCCAGTAAACGTCACTCACACGGCAAAAGATCTTTGGACGAGTATATGTACAATGTTGGTTTATTTCATCTGAACTCGAACATTTTTGATCTGTTAAATATTCCTGCTTGACCCACAGGTTTCCATCTGTTCCGATATTGGGCCATCTGCTCTAGCTCTGCCCAATCTAAGTTCACAATGGAGGCCTCTTTCACCATTGAACATCATGACATTGTTTTGGACGACCTTTCTTCCATTTCCCTTTGAACACCATTTAAGGGCTACTTTCGAAAGGTGTTTGTCTGGTCTCCTAATCATGCTTTAAACAATGGATAGAGCAGTGGATAAAGCTCTAAGCAGTGCAAATTAAAAATAAAGGAAGTACCCCTCTAGTCGGTGTAGGAGCAGGTACGTTCCTCCCCATCTGCTGGCCGCGAAGATCAGCCCTCTGCCTGGCTGGGGTCATTGCACTGCGCTGAAGAGACCGAGGAGTGCTGAGCGAACTTGGTGTTCCATAGTTGAGAGGAGAGCTCATGTCAATATCGGTCCCTGAAATCAGAAGTTTTAGGAGTTTTTTAAGTACAGATGGCGATTGATACTCTCTTCCTCTAATGTCCCTTGTCCCTCATGTATACATGTGCATATCAAACCTATAGCTGAATGTCCTAGATGACAGATTGCTATACAAAAGGAAGACTGAAAAAAAAAATGTACACAAGTCCAATAGGTTTGGAATGAAGTTCAAAATTCACTGCTTCCACTGGCATTTTCTAAACATTGGTATTGTCTATCAGTCCCTTTAAGGTAAGCGTGGTCTTTGTCTTTAAGCCTTTAATTACCGATGATGTTCCGGAACATAATTTTTCTGTTAAAGGTTTTGAATTTTATTATGAATGTATGAGTTATCGCGATGCAACAAATGTATGGCACAGGTATCGTACAGGTTAAGCTAGGCCTTACCCAGCCATGATACACCAATATGAATAGTTACAGCGGCATGCCAACAACCAATGAGGCTTACCAATGGGGCTAGACACCAGGCCTCGGCCCGGCGAGGCGGCGGCGAACTGAGCGGTCGGCGTGCGCGGAGACCGCCGGGGCGTCCCGGGCGTTCCATCTAATGATTGACAAAAATCCGTATTTATTTTTTAAACAGATTTATGATTGCTGTGTGGGAG
Source organism: Argyresthia albistria (assembly GCA_963457715.1). NCBI lineage: Eukaryota > Metazoa > Arthropoda > Insecta > Lepidoptera > Argyresthiidae > Argyresthia > Argyresthia albistria. The sequence continues at coordinate 3,710,082 of OY735271.1, read as the reverse complement.
TACTTTTTGCCTAGTATGGATTATTGAAGTCTTCATACAAGCTAGGATGCTTCGATGCATGCAACAAACACTGTGTGCTTTTACTCTCAGCACTTTGTACAATAGGTGACCGGTTACCTGCACTCGAAATTATGATCTTTACAAAATACAATGAACATATATATTTTTACTAAATTAGGAAACTGTAGGTCTATGTTTTATTAAGAGTTTATGTATTGTATACAAATATGTAAGACTGTTTGTTTCTGAATAAATAAAATAAAATAAAATAAAAAAAAAATATACGCGTGTAGCACCGTACACGTGTTAGAAGTAAAACTTCTGTAGCTAGATCATTAAGTGGTACCTATACTATACACCTATACCTACCTATACTAAAAGAGATTTAAATTTCCAATTTTGAGATCCAATCTCTGCTTCAAGTTACTTTTATGTTTCAGACGTCCGATTATTTGAAATTATTTTATACTTGTACTTACTTTTAATACGTCATGTCATTTATTTCCCACCATTCCTTATCTACAATTTGTCGCGCTCGTGATGATATACTTAACTCATTCAATAGCACAGAAGAGATAATAGTCAATAGTGTCACTACTATTTGCATCTCGCTCAGATTATATACCATCTGACGTCACGTCTTTAAGCCGTCTCGCTCAAATGTATGCATTGCTTTGCTTGTTTTAGAAATCCATATCGACCCGTGTGACATTGATGAAACTCTTTTCTTACAAACTGTATGGATCGCATCGCACAGCTGTCAAACATAAGTTCCGGTTCCAACAAAGAGGTTTTTTGTTTGTCCCAGCCAGCGGCGGCGGCGGCGGCGCCATCTTGGCCATACCGGAAATCAAGAACTCGTGGAAGAATGCTTAATATAATTTTTATTTGTTAACGTTTCATCAGGTTTTTCTCTCACTAATTAACATTCTTTATTGTACGAATGTATTATTATCTTATCTGATTAGTTAAAAACCGTATTGAAAATAGTTGCGGTTTTAAAAGTCTTCAGCCGACCCTGACGTCACCGATTCCAATTTCCGTTACATTTCTTAGCCACTCGTGATAGCACCCGGCTAGTATCAATTGAAAAGCAAATATATGAATAACCCACAGTTGAGAGGTTAAATAAATTTTACCCCCGTGCCCCAAGAAGTTTTACTTCAAAAATTAAAATATATACAAAATACATATACCTATACAAGAGGGTAAATGTATAGAAGCTTACATAACTAGATGATATGGAATACAAACTGTGGGAAGGAGTGCCGGTGGATCGCTGCGGAGTCTCCGGAACAACAAGCTGTTCTGATGATCTCCTTCTGCGTGAAGGGGTCGCCGCCTCGGAAGACGCGCGCGACGAAGGACGCTTTGAAGGCGTCGACATGATTTACCGAAGCTGCACTACAAGAATTAACAAACAACACGACCGTAGATAGAAAATGAGCGATATTTTAGAAAATAACAACAAAAGCACGGTCGCAGTTGGAGGTTAGACCGCTATTTGGCGCGAAATTTTGGTTGCGTAACGTCAAAAATAACAGAGATGTCTAGGGATGTCCAACTATCGATAATAAAACCGGAACAATTTCTAAGTCGAGTATAGGTAGTATTATGCTCCCTTCGACTCGTCCGGGAAGAATCTTATCTTCCTTGTTTGCGCGTCATTTGTTTTCACTATTTCCGACCATATAACAGCCATTTTATAACCAAAGCTTCAAATAGTTTTATCTTGTTGTAACATTTTGTTCTATCTACCCCCTCCCCTACCATCGCTTGGTAGCTTACGACGTCATGCTACCTACCCAGGTAGCAACCCCATTATCGATTTTGGTGTCTTTTTTTTCATGAATTAATTATACAGAATATGTACTTACCACAAAAAAAATGTACTTCTATAAATAACGGGTAAATTCAGATTCAATTTGGGGTTGCTGGGTAGAATACTAGGGTAGAATACTACCCAGCAACCCCATTGTCTACTTTGGTAATGTTATGGTATGTTTGAATTGTACAGAATATTTGTACTGAATTAGTACTTAGGTACTAGAAAAATAAAACTTCAAAATCAAAGGGGCCGTACATAAATTACGTCATTCGAATTTGGGGGAGGGGGGGTCTGGTCTGCGGATGATGGACGAATGACGTATGAAGGGTGGGGGGCGTACCAAAATTGACGTCTTCCTTGTACAAACCAATTACTCCAAAATATTTATAATATTATGTTATATACATATTTGAGCGCATTTATAATATTCCAATAACAGAGTGAAAATAGTTCGATATTAGGCAACACTGAAGAAGCTAACGACACAACACCTTTATCCGCGCGTTTTTGCAATTAATTTAATTCTGTCTTAAATGACGTCATTTTTATGAGAAGGGGGGTCATTTGATAATGACGATAGGATGATTGTAAGGGGGGGTACGTAATTTGCGTACGGCCCCAAAGGAGTACAAATTAAATTTGAAATTTGGGTAGCTAGCTGGGTAGAATACTTCCCATCCCAGCAACCCCATTGTCTACTTTGGTAATTACAATTAGTGGCATGTATGAATTGTACAGAATAAGTACTGAATTAGAACTTACCAGAAAAAAATGTACTTAAAAATCAACGGAGATAGCGAGGTGGGAAGTGAGCGTTTATTTAGACGATATCCTTGTTCTTTAAATTCATTATTTTTGGTTATTTATAGAGAGAGAGGAGAGTCGTAAACTTCATTCTTTGTGAGGGGTATTTACTTGTGTTATGTTTGTATTCATGTACGAACACACCCTATTTATTACCATAAGACATATAAATGTCCTTTATCAAGGTTCATTATTTATGGAGGGTACCTACATTTTTTTGTGGTAAGTACTAATTATGTACATATTCTTTTTTTTTTTTTTTTCATATGTATTTGGCCAACTTGCGATCGGTTTTGTAACCATGAGCAGTTTTTATGAATATTTATGGCGCTTTGGGCATTCCATTCCAGTGTTTGGTATCCCTTCTTGGTACTTTTTGGGTTTTCTATATATTGTCCCAAACATGTTTACATACATGTACATATTCTGTACATTAATTCATGAATAAAAAAACACCAAAATCGATAATGGGTTTGCTGGATAGCATGACGTCAAAATTACCGTTTGTATGTTTATCAATATTTTGTGTCCTCGGTCCCAAACATAATCGATTTATCGGTGACTACCGATTATCCCATCTCTGGTAGTCAAACTATCTATCTACCTACCTATCTGCATTTTTTTTTTTGTTGTTGGTCCATTGATCGCTCGCTCGTTCATTCACCGCTGTTTTTTGTGGTGTTATTTTTTGATAACAAACAAATCAATTCTTACAAAATATTGCGATAAAATAAATTTAGAAGATTGTGATTTCGAAGGATGTTCAGAGTATGGTTTAAAAATTATGAGAAACTGACTATCAAACTGGTGTAAAGATAGTGTTATTGAAGTGTATCATTGTGCGGACTACCTGCATCATCAGGATTTTTTTGCATTTCGGTAATTTTACGCTGTAGGAAGTGTTTCGAACAAAGTGTGAATACTTTACGATCTCTGACATTGCACACTCGAACCTACGGCGCATAACTCGATATTCAGCCGATATTTTGGGTAAGTTTGCTCGTAATATAAAATTATAGCTATGTCTGCAAGGATAATTTGTTTTCTTTTGCTCATCCTACTGCGCTAAGATGGCAGGGCTCTGCGATGCAACAGAGCAGGTCCCCTCACTTCACAAAATATCCAACAAATATTTATGCTTGTGAAATAGCTACCATAATATTGCCTCAACTTTCATCCTGCAGAACAAACCAACAAAGCAATGAGTCATGACATGAGCTTCATTCATGAGGGTTCACCAATGAAAGTTCCTGGAATTGAGACAGCTATGACAAATTCTGCTTATCTTTGTAACATGTGAAATAAAAATTTAAATTTTGAGAATTAGGGCTGTATGTTCATAAAAATTATGTTGTATCACTAGCATAATCAGATTCCTTAGCTAAGCTTTAAAAGCATTGATAATTTATCTTGTTTTAAAGCTTCAGATTGTTGAATTACAGAATAAGACAATCTCCTTCCAAGTCATCCTCATTCCCAGCCACTCCTAGCTCTGAGAGCACTGAGCTTGAGCACATATTAAAGGACAGATGAGATATACCAATACCATTATATATTTTTGCACATACATAACAGAAAACATAATGAACAAAGACAAATCTCTAAAAAGAGATTTCTTCCACCAAACCCAGGAACAGGTTTTTTAACCACAGAACGAGTAGGTAAGTTATTGCGACATAGCTGTATACTCTCAAAAATGAGAGGGGCCTCAGTTTTAAATAATATTGTTTGACCTGCTTGACATTACTTAATTCATTTGACTGCATAGTAAACAGTAAACACTTTATTTGTGGTTGTCCTGGAGGTTAAATGAAACTAAATTAACACAAATTCTTATTAACACCCAGTTGGTAGCTACCTTGCCCATGAGTGATTACTGGGATGGTGCGCTATCCCAGCATGTTGGTTAAAACCAGTTATATATTTGATCTGACCTCTTGATATATTTCCAACATTCACTTATTTCTGCCCTGCCCCTCATCCACATATGCTACCCAAACTAGGTACTGATAGTGGTGCAATGGTGCAAGTTGTTCATGTTTTTTTCCAAACATTAAACTTTAATTTGAGAGGCACTAGAGCAAATAAATAAAGAAAAGTGTCATCTGCACTTAGAGTATTATTATTATTTATTATAAGCCAAAATAGGCAAAATAAACTATTTCTATTTCTATTTCTAATGTCCCACGGCTTGGCAAAGGCCTCTCTCCCCCTCTTCCACTGTATTTAATCCTGAGCGGTCTCCCTCCACTCTTTATCCCATAGACCCAACTCATCACTCCATTCTCTTCCTGGGTTGGCCACGCTTTCTCGTTGCATTTTAAGGACCTAATATCATATTATTGGTCTGAGCATCTGCAATTGAATGTAAATCCCTTCCTTAAGACGGTGCCCTAGGCAAAAACAGCCTTTAACAAAACAGAAATTCTCGAAATTACGAGCATTATTGCTGTATGTTTTTTTACTAGCTTGTTTATCACGAGTGTCAGCGTGACTTAGCTTTCCCATAAACATTTTACTAATTTTGCTTGATAGAAAAGTCTCCCGAAGTTGCCAGAAAATCTGTCTGTCACAACAATGTTTTATTTTACAACTTCGCACCGCATCTGAATTTGTGTTCTTGTTATTTATCTAATCATAATAACAAGTGACTCTGTGAGCTGTCGACCTCGCGAATATGTCGGTGGGAAAGCTGAACTGTAACAACACAACACACCATAATTTTCTTTCAATAACACATACAAACTTATGAATGTACCTGGTTACGTACATGCAGTATGAAAGTAGCCGCACAAAAAACTTTGTAAACTACATTTTGCGATCTAGAATACAACCTATTGACTTTTTACTAAAATTGTATAGTCTGTTTCACTCTCGTTGGATTTGTAAAGACCATCTTTACAAATCCAACGACACCACATTTCTTAATATCCATCGAGCCGTTTGGGTTGTAGCGATTTTTTTACATTTTAAAACCCTATATCTTCGCCATTTTGAAAAAAATCCAAAAACTGGCTCGACAAAAAAATCTATTTAATTCAACCTACTCACAAAATTTCACGCGAATCGGTTGAGAAATGCGCCCTGTAGAGGAGAACAGGAAAACAAACAAACATAAAAACAAACAAACAAACACATGAAAGCATTTTATTTTATTTAGTGTCCTTCCTTCTGAGGGAACATAATTGTTTAGCACATTGTTTGATAATTTAACACTGTTTGTTTTTATTTTCAATATTTCTTGCCTGTAATCACATTTATTTGCTTAAAACATGACGCCACCGATTCACTGTTTACGATCCTCGTAAGAGGCGCGGGCCTACTTCATAAATACAGGCTACCTGTGAGCCTAGTTATGATAGTAGTCGACAAAACTATTTCCTAGTTATGAATATTTTTATTATGAATAAAGATACTTTACTTTACATTTTTGGCCAATCCTGAAACGAAGACGCTTCGCTCGTTCGTTCAAAAATGGCACAGTATGAGTCCTCAGTTAGACTTGCCAAGCTAAGCTTTAACCTTTTTTATTTTTTTATTTAATTTGCTCTAAAAGTATGTTAAGGATGAAATTCTAAGTTCTGATTGCCTAGGGCCCTCCCTTAAGAGGAGGATTGAAAAATTACAAAACAAGGTCAACGAAGATTGCGGAAGTGAGAAGCGAATATTACTCGGGAATAGGAACAAGTGGGATGGCAATTGTGCGCTCGCACCTAATCTGAATCTATGTCAGCGCCAAAACGGAAAAAATATCATAAATAAATAAAAAGTAAAAAACATTTTTAAACTAAGGTTTTTTTTAAATGCCCTAAAAAGGAGAATTGAAATAAAATTTCAATTGTAATTTCAATGTGATCTTATAAGGGTTCCTTTTTTCCTTTTAAGGTAAGGAACCCTAAAAATAAATAAGGGGGTGGGGGGCATACAAGAAACGTGTTTTATTTTTAACCGACTTCCCAAAGGAGGAGGTTTACAATTCGTCCGGATGTTTGTTTTTTTTTTTATTTTATTTTTTATGTATGTGCCTCGATAGCGCCTAAACGGATGGATCGAATTAGAAATATATTTTTTTGTTTGATAGGGTTTACCTTCCCATTGGTCCCATTGACACCAGGTCAGGATCTGATGATGGGATCCTGGAGAAATCGAGGGAACTCTTCAAATATTATAGGCAGACCTATAGTGATTTTTGTGTTTTTCATAATAACTCGTGCAAATGCACATGGTAAGCATAATATTGTGATGCGGAACTGCTGATGAAGACCACATATGGCCACCAGATCTGCTCAATACTAGGTACAAATACAATGCGTGGCTGACGGGCAGGCAACGCATAGCCTAAACCGGTGGACCTAGAGCCATGAAACTTTGTACAGGGGTTCCTTAGTAGCGTGGGGTAGCACTGATATGAGATTTGACAAAATTAATTCCCCAAGGGGGGGGGGATAAGGGGTTACAGTTTGTATTAAACTCAATCTAATCAAAAAGGGTTTGTGGAAGTCGGTTTTTTCTAAAGTTTACTTTTTGTTTCAATTATACTTTTTCTTGTGTGTACGATGGTGCAGACAGAACCACGAAGGGTTCTGTCTGCACCTCCTGTGAGACTCCGACTAGCACTTCACCAATTGTTAAGCCTGGCTGACAGGTTACTCTCTCTCTCTCTCCCTCAGTACCACAAGGCCTCGCCCTGCAATGTATTTCACGCTCCACTCAAAGAATTACGCCAACTGTTACTCCCTTTTGTTCAAGTAGGCATTATATGTGTTAGTGGCAGAGCTAGCTGTAAATACGTACGTTATCTAAGGACTTCTCTTAAATAATTTTTAGGGTTCCGATCCTTAAAAGGAAAAAAAGGAACCCTATAGGATCACTTTCTTGTCCGTCCGTCCATCTCTCTGTCCGTGTGTCACAACCTTTATATCAAGAACGCGTGGACGTATCAAGCTGTCTGTGGTCGCATAAAGCTGTGAAAAAATCAACCTTCTAGGTCAACGCAATCGGACGATACGACCGTTTATGCTATAAAATTTGTATTTTCATAGTAATCGCAAAGGACCCAAAACCTATAGCAAGGTCTTATAGCACAAGTAAAGGGAAAAATCTGAAAACTGCAAATTTCTGGCTTTCTACAAAAATATTTAATTTGGTTTACATGGTTGACTTAATACTTTAGTTTTTATGTGGAAACATAATTACACATGTAACACAAGGGTGATTGGAACCCTTGGTGCGCGAGTCCTACTCGCACTTGACCGTTTATTCTCTTCAAACATTGTCAACAAATGTCCAAAATATGTTATGAATGCGCTAAATGACTTTCGCCATGGACAGAATACCGATGCTAAAATTGACACATAAAATATTTTTACAGCATTGTTCTTTCACAAAAGCACGTGACCTGTCTATATATATATTATAAATATTTACTAGTAGGAAATTATAGAATGCATTTGCCGCTTCTCTCGTACTAACATCTCTAAGGGCTTACAGGGGTTCGGGCCTGGTGCGGGAGCTGACCTGCGCAATACCGCACCCGATACTATAGAGAGAGAGGTCTATTGAAGGGAACCTTTACTCGAGAAATCCAAAGGGCGCGTTTAAACTTATAACGATAAATATAATAATAGAAATACAATTATTCCGTAGGTAACAAGGGACATCATGTTTCAATTTCGTTATCTATAGGTACTTATCTACGGGTTTGTTATCTTCATATTAGGCAGAATCTTGAATTGGGCCTGATTCATAAGCGAATTTTCAGAATAATGTCCCTAATTATTCCTTTGTTTTGTACAAGGCTGTAGTATAAAGCGCTGACTCATGTATTCTTACTATTTATCACCTTTGTAGTATTACTCTTATTATTACCCCGCTCCAAGGCCTCGTACATTCCTGGAGAACTATACAATACAAGCTATACCTGCAGTAGTCTCATTATCATATCATCTCGTATCATTCCTAGGGTACCTACCGTACCCGAAGGGTGACCAACTACTACATAATTATCTATCATAGAATAACTTCATTAGGTAACAGATAGGCCTCCGTTGCCTGTCCGTCTGTCTGCGCACTTTATCTCAAGAACCGTAATACAGAGAGAGGTGTAGTTTTCAGAGAATGTGTATTTCTGTTGCCGCATAGCAACAAATTGTTATATTGAACTATTATTATTTAAGATAGTCCCCATACTAGATGACTTTACATGAGACATGTAGTATTTTGCTTTTTTTCTTGTCTGATCGTACGGAACCCTTCGTATGCGAGTCCAACTCGCACTTGACCCTTTTTCCACAGCGCGGAAAGTAGTAGAGAAAGGTCTCTTGTAAAACTTGAGAGAAGCGTATTCCATAAATACTACAATAATTGAGGAGGTTAGGAACAAAAGGTGTCATTCACACTTTTCCTTTTTCTGAGTAAATTGAGAAAATACATATTCACATTGGTCTATTTTGATATAAAAATGTTAAAATGTGACATGCGGGTTTCGTATCTCAGAAGAAGAAGAAACCCTTCACTCGTGCGTCTGTCCGTCCGTCCGTCCGTCCGTCCGTCACAGGCAATTTACTCAGAACATATTGGACCGATGAAGTTGATAATTGGTACACATATCAATATATATCTATGACCCAAAGACAGAGGTGCAATGTAAATATTTAAATATGGAATATGTGGCCCACTTTTGAGGGGCCAAATGAGAAAATAAAAATATGCCGTGTGACATATCAAATGAAAGCGCATGGTGCGAGGATCTTAAATGTATTTTTATAATATTAAAGCTAATTTTTTAAAAGTTGTGCTCAATAATATGACCGATTCGCATGTCATCAAAACCTCTAGGGTACTTCCCAAAGTCCTAAAAATCTGAAATTTGGTATGCAAGCACGTGTTTGCTTGCACCCATATCCCATAAAAACTCCGAAATTTACAACTTTAACCCCCTAACCCACTAATTCTGGCGTGCAAAGTTTGTATGAAAAACTGAATTTTAGGGTATTTTTAGGATATTTTGTTGGTATCGGTCCTATTATTGTTGTACGAAACCCTCTCAACGCGAGTCCAACTCGCACTTGGCAGCTTTTTTGTAGAAGAAGCAGCTTTTGAGGTTGATTTTTCTACGAAATTAGTCGCCTTTTGAAGTTGATGAAGTTGATCATTGCATAAATTGATAGAATTCAGTGTTTGAGTCGGATAGCAAAAAAAAAAAAACGAAAAAAGCCAAATAGGTAAATGACACCTTTTGTTCCTAGCTTCCTCAATTATGGTATTCTATTCAATCAAACCAAAAAATAATATTTACGAGAACCCTTTTTTCGTTCGCCAATCTGGATATTCGCACTGAAATGAAAATACAGGCAAATAACCAACCAAACTATTTCAATAATATATTTTTTTCAAATCAAATAGTTTATTTGTAAAATCAATAAATTAATCTTCAGAGCTGTAGCTGTTCGGTGAGAGAGAGGGCGTCTAACTCTCCTGACATGTTATTTTTGGAATGCGGTAAATTTTGGAGTCACAAATATGTATCCGGTCGCACATGGATGTAATGGAGGATTGGAGATGCACAAAAACTTTAACATCCGCCCCTAATGTGTTGAATTACTGGCTAAACGTGAGTGCTAAAACTGTACATCTGCCATGGAAAATCCCTGGATAAGCACTGATTAGACGTTTATGTATGATATGAACCAGCAGCGTGGTGTAGTACCTAGGGCTCAACCTAACTCGTACCCGGGTAAAGGCCTGTGCTACTCGGTGGGGCATTAATGCGCTTTATTTATATTTACCCGGTTTTTCCCTTTTTACACTAACCGGTTTGATATTGTTTTACTTGTTAATTTACCAAGTAAGTAAATAAGTAGCTTTAATGTCATCGGATACATAAATAATGATGACTAACAAATTCTACCTACATTGTTATCGCTGCCACTGTCCAACACAACTATAGAATTATCATACAAAAGCCGGTCATCACAACCCAACCTAGTATCACAGATAAAAGCGTTCCAAGATGAAGTTGAAGGAGGCAGGCAATCTATTTCGGGGTTGCACCCTCGCAATGGGTCTCTAGCGGAGGGAAAGCATCGATTTTTGTACACCCCTCTGGAGCCTCACTATACCAGGGCTCCCCGGACCTACCTCACTCGCTCACCCATACCAAGGTCACGACAAGAACCAAAATACAAAACTCCCGATAAAACCAAACTTAGCTATCTCCCTCCCTTGTAATAGAAAATAACTATCAGCTGTCCCTTTCACGCGTCCGCCCGTAAACGCAGTTATGTGCTCAATGGTATCTAACGACATGGGTTAGGGTTGGCACTCCTTAAATTTTAATGGACTATCGCAGCCAAGCCATAGTAAAGGGGAATCAATAGAATTCGCGTGGACAATTCGTGAAACTCCTCTAACATTATATTTATGGCTGTGTGGATCGATGATTGTTTCGTTTTTCTCGTTGTTTGTAGATAAGTCTCTGGGTGGCAATCTCCAAAGATAAATCAGTTCTAATTCCAAGACATGTGGCAATGCCTATTAACCTAATGAGTTTTATCAAATTAAAGGACTGCCTACTTGACTATGGAAGTTGGACCAAGTGCTGCCTAGAATGCTCACATACCTAGTGCATTTTGTTCCTCAGATCATCACTAATCTGTAGATCCAAAGCCCATAAAAATCTATCGCAGGAGTCCCAGCCAGGCCCAGGAGTAGAGGTCCTTCAAATCCAAACCCGTGAAATCCTAGGTCTTAAAATCAATATTCGGCAACCCTAATCATAGCAAACCTTTATCTAAATTACGGAATATTTTGGAATGTGACGTGACTGTCCCTTTCCCTCGCTTATCGGCGCGCATAGCTCGCTCTCTCTCTGCAATGGCTACCCAAACTTC
>OY735271.1:3638465-3698359 GCA_963457715.1 Argyresthia albistria | reverse complement strand
TTTGCGGGGGTTCATTAGGTACCTTGATTGGTACGTATTAGAGAGATTGGCGTACCTCGTGCAGTAGCAGCTCCAGCGAGTGCGGGAAGTAAGGCAGCTGAGCGCAGCTGCGCGCGATCTCCCACGCGTGGTAGCCCAGGTTGCGGCGCAGCAGCTGCCGCAGGATCTGGTGCAGGTACACCTGACTCTGCGGGAGAATGTTAAAGGTCGATTCACACACATCAGTGATCCCACCGATCCGGCACCGATCCGGCATAGGTCAGTGTCAGTAAAAAATTGTATTTCATACATTCTCTATGAGAGTATATTTTTCACTGACACGGACCTGTGCCGTCACGGACACTGACAAGTGTGACTACTCTCATAGAGAATGTATGAAAGAATATTTTTCACTAACACGGACCTGTGCCGGACCCGGGACGGACCGGTGGCATCATTGAGATGTGTGAATCGACCTTTACACATAAACATACATATTTACACACAGGCACTTTGCTTCAGGCACACTAGGATACCCTGTGTGGTGGGAACCAGAAACAGCGACATTGCAAACATTTAAACATCCGAGACCCGGTGATTACTTTTTTTATTTTCTGTATCCCCAGCCGGGAATCGAACCATGGTTGGGTTATGTGGAAGTCGTAGCTGACCATTGCAGTATCCACTGTACTGCAGCCGTGGACAAGAACGAAAAGATACGTGACATTTCGCGTCAGCAGCGAGCGTGGCGTTTGCCTCCTTGAGTCGATTACATGTGAAGATTTATGCCTATTTGTCGATCTTGTCAAGCCTTCTGTTCTTCTTCTTTTAGTGCTACTGGAAGTAGGCAGCATAGAGTAAATTATAATATATTGGCAGTCACACAGCCTCCTGTACACACAGCTTCGTAAAGGCCTATAGAATATTCTGCGAATCACATTGCTTTTGATAGCACAGAAGCCATATATTTTTGATGAAAAATATGGCTTAAGTACGCTATGATAAAATGTCAAAAGGATTGAACGGAGTATAGCCATAATTTTTATCGTACGCCATTTTGTACTCGCTGACTCCTGTGCGAATTGAATCGATCGATGTGTCGAATTATAAAGGTATATTTTGCGTCCGGCAAATACTAATCTATGAACTTACCGTTCTATTCACCACACAAAATGGTAGTGAGAATACTGATTTCGAGTCGGATGTATAGAGAGTGGTGTCGTTTTCAGCTCCCAGCAGGATAGCGTCGTCAAATAGGATTGCTGGAAGAAAAAGAAAAATAAGCCATGATTTCAAGGTTTGATTTCCTATCAGGTGATCCAATCATAGATCTATAAAAGCAAACTGCACAATTTGATCCGATCCAAGCATCAAGAGTTGATGATAAATTGACACAGACCTGACCGAGTGATATTAATTTAAACTTGTTACCTCCACGCGTTACAAACAGGCCACAAAGTGATCATATGAGGGTGTCTGGACTGACACGTAATCCCATGAAACTTTAAGTAAACTATTTTGAACTGGCTAATGTGAAAGAATTACTCACTCAACGGATAAATTTCCAAATGGAATGGCAGCATGATCCGTTTCGCCATAAACGTGTGTCGAGACGTGTCTGGGTACCTGCAAAAACGAAACTTCATTCATGTCTAAACTACCAGAGTTATTGAAATTGTCGTAGATGTTTAAAAGTTGGTTATAAAGTCTGTCACGCTATTTCCCGTACGGACAGAAGCACATTGTGCCCACTCTTAGCCAGTAATTCAATACTCAATTTTGCGTGACAAAGGGCTAGCCTATCACCGTAATGAAGGTTTCCTCACGGTGTTTTCTATCACCGCTAGAACATCCGAGGAATGTACCTTCTTAAAAGAAATTAATCAATTCAATTGGTAGACGGTCAGCACCGGGATTCGAGACCGCATCTCCTGCATGAGCTCTTCGAAGACATGCCAGTGGCTACCTGGTGGCGTCTCTCGGCAGCAGCGGCAGCCACACGCGCGCGCCGAGCGAGCCGCACCACAGCCACAGCGCGCGCGAGAGCTGCGTGTGCGCCGGCGAGGTGCCGCCCGCCGCCCACACGCTCTCCACGCACGACGCCAGCACGGTGGCTGGCAGGCAGTTGTAGGCCTGGGCGGACGATACAGATATTGATAGACGATACTAAAGTTAGAGGACATATGTGTCGCTAGATTTCAAGACCTGCCAAATCACCCCCCAAATTTTCATTGGTTTTGGATTATATTACTAAGGCGTAAGGTTGAAAATAAGAAGGCGTACATCACTAACAAAGATTCGATAGAAAACTATCCAAAAGCCAAATGTCAGTGATTCTTATTCTTTATGACATAAAGTATAAGTTTTTTGTGTTGTCAAACGAACACGAAGACTATTCGTCTTTAGTCTTCACATAAGCTGCCGCAGTGTTTGCCTTAAGAGATTTTATTGTTTCATGATATCGGCCGCCGACATATCTAAATAGTTGTGAGGTACAGCGCGCGCGCGCTCCTTGATGTCTTTTGTATTAGCCGTCCCCCTTCCAGTGAGTTTTTCTAAACCCCATATTTTTTAGATTGTTTTTTTATTTTTATTAATACGCGACGTAATTGAAACTATGGCCAAGTCTGTAGCCTGTTGGTGGTGGGGACCACATTTTCTTTCACATTGCTCCTACATATCTGCGTGGTCCTAAGCATCTTATCACATTTGATCGATATCCATCATTTAAGCATCTGTATCAGGATGATTTCAGTTGCGTCTGACCAGACTATATATCCAATTGACTGCGCCTGCGGGGGAATGCGGCTCGCCAAACGTTTGTTGTATTCAACAAACGTTCGCATACGCAACCTATGTACGATGACGGGCCGCCAGACAGTTTCGCAGCGGCTGACCAATCACAGCTCTCTTACATCATCCCCCGCCGCCCGTAAATTGGTGAGATGTGTTTCAAAGGAAAATGTATCTATGCGCTCTCCACTGGATAGGTGCTCCCTGCGTCTGACAGACATAATTATTATTATTGAATTAGTCCAATATCCTTCGAAACAGTTATAAATCAAAGTGAAACAGCCTTACTTATAAACGTTAATTAACTTTAATCACCGTTTTAATACATTCATTTTAAAAAAAGTTACTTATAAGGGATCATTCAACAATTACGTGATCACCGGAAGGGGGGGGGGGGGGTCGGGTGCTTGTATATACATCGGATTATTTGGGGGGAGGGGGGGAAGAATCCATGATTACGTCATCTGCGCTTCGTTTCCGAAAATAAATTATATTTAAATATTTACGTCCAATTTTGAAGTTTATTACTGGTAACACTTACTATTACATAGATGAAACGGGATTTCCCCTGCTATAGACAAACTGTGGAACAGTGTGACCAGATTCAGTATTTTTATACTTTTTCGGCATATTTTATCGACTTTTCCAAGCATCAGTATTGTTATAGGTATATTGGAAGAAGTAAGTAAGTATTTTGGGTATATTTTAGGTAAAAAGTTATCAAAACTGTTTTATAGTTCTTACCTAGCATTTTGACAAAATGACACACCCTCTTCCCAAATTTAGGTCATTTAAGACCCATAGAAACGTGTCAGTGCTAATAAACAGCAAAATTTTAAGCACGGACGAAGATGACGTAATCAACGCGAGGGGAGGGGGTTAAAAACAAAAGATTACGCTGTGATCACATGGGGGGGGGGGTTAAAAAAACGGCCAAAAATGATCACGTAATTGTTGAACGATCCCTAAACGATAATTTAGCTTACTCAACAATTGTGGGCTATTCTTGAGGTGTCAAAACCACTAAACTAGAGGAACTAAAGGCACTAAACTGACAACCTTCAAATACGACAGCTCTTGCGCGGTGGCCACAGATTCCATTTTCAAATACAAAATTTTAATTAGTTTAGTTAGTATAGTTCGTGTCGCCTTCGGAATCACAGGCAATGTTCTCATATGTTCCCAGTTACAAGAATGATTACGGTGTTGGCCGTTCTAGGATTAGTAAATTATGAATCCTAGAATAGAACCAAAGAAAGTATGGGTTGAAGCACAGTTACTTGAAGTAACATTCCTAGAAGTTGTCACACCGGCATTGACGACAGTAATTATTTGACCAGTTTATGTTACATGACTCCAGCAGGAATTAGTGGCATTACAAACTGTTTTAGTGTAAGTCCTAACAGTTGAAAAGTGTGGTTTTTGGACTGGACATAACTCAATAACTCAATCAGGTAGTATTCTGACCAATCATTATCGTAAATAGGGAAGGCCCTTAAGGCAAGTTAGGACATATTGGTTGGTCCAGTCTGAATCCAGGGAGATATCTACTGACAGGCCCAAGATCGATTGAAGTCACTTTGCACCTTTATATTACTCGATTGATTGCAACTTCATCATTCAATACGTCATCAATGCAAAAACACCGATTGACTTTTTCTGAAAGGTTTTCCCTGTTCTTGGGCCCTCGTCTATACAACAACATCAATCGAATTCTCAATATTTATCCCCTTAATAAGAACATCTGCAAATCTCACTTAACGAAGTGGTTACAAACTCTCTGCTATGAAGAAACCGAAAGTCTACTTAAATCATAGTTACAATTTGCTTGTTTTTACATCACACACAAACACACTATCATACAATTACACACCTGCATTTAACTTTCATTAGTTTTGTGCAGACACAACTCAACACCTCAATCACTCATCCTGCTTTTCAACACCTTTAATTAAGTGTATAATCTTACATCCTACCATTTCGGAAGAGCAGCCACACTCTTTACATTCCTACACAACATTCCTATTTTTCCTATTTTCTCCAAATTCTATATCCATAGTTTTTGTTTTTCGGCCCAGTACCTAGCACCAAACACAATCTACTTGAGAAGTAAGTTGCTCATCCCTTAGATGTAATTTATTGTGCACCATTTGACAACCGAGATACAGTGTTTTCACCAGTTCCCTCCTATTTTACGAAATATGTTCCTAATTAAGTATCTCCTTATTTTAGTTAAGTAGAATCTGTGTAAACCATGTTATCTGTCAATAAACAAATTTCATTTCATTTCAAATTTCATTTCATTTCAATAACAAACACGTATGCTGCATATCAGACAAATCTGCTCTGAAAAATGAAATAATTTTTATTTTCCAAATTGTCAATGACCTGATGCTGTAATTGGAAGCAGAATCGGATACAAATGGAATTCTCTAACAAGCATAACTCCAGTAAGAGGCGAATTTCATGTACAGAGCTGTGTTAACACGGTTACGATTATGCGGTAATTGCAGTAATCTAACTTCCAAATTCATTAGCCGCGATACAATAATTATTGAGGATTAGCATGCATTATCGGTATGTCGTCCGATTAAGATCTGTATCTTTCTTTAAGCGTGCGAACAACAGTTTAGCTACAAAACAACGTGACATGCTAACCCGATGGGTATGTCCCACTATACAATACATACAATAAATAGGCCGTGACGTCGCAACTCAGATTGCATCAAATCAGCGCATCATAGGTTACCCATAAGTGTAGGTAAACAAAGATTTACGAATTATATCATGGCGGTGGAAAATATGGATTGTTAAATTTAACTCGAGGCTCGTACACTTGCGTTCTATTTTTCGGCCCTAAGCTATATTCTGTTCTGTATCTTATGATGGCATATTCCGATTCCTTCCTAATTATAATTACAGTCACTTTTTGAAGTAAACAAGCATCCTTTAAAACATAGATAGGAGAATAGAGATACAGCTGATTTGGGAGTTTTAAAAGTGTGATAATTAAGAGATACAGCTGATTTGGGAGTTTTAAAAGTGTGATAATTAAGATTATTTTTTAAATTGTGCAATAATCTGCGGTTTTTTGTCCGGGAAATTGCCGTTTACAACTGCGCTAGAAATATGCGAGTATTTATTGTTAACTGCGGAAACCCTAATTTACCAAAATGATTTAAGATTTGGCTTGCATACAACTAGAGAGGATATGTCTGTCCGTACATTTGCGGTCGACCGATTAATTGTTTATGAAGCCAGGAAATCTATTGCATTTGATGCTTATGCAGACGTATGAAGACACTATGTAATGAGCAGTCTAGTGTAGCAATACTCAAGATTAAACCATTATGGATCTATTTAACCATGTACTATATCTGAGATAAGGCGACGCTCTTTAGTTAGGGCATCACAAGTGACACAGGAGTATTTCAACAGTTTTTTCTTTAAACTAGGTATCTAGCTTATTTTTGCAAACTGTAATCGGTAGAGTCTCTCTAGGCCGAACAGACATACAATGGAGAACCACAGAAGTCGTCGGAGCGAGAGGGTGGATATGCTAACTATTCCCAGTGCGTCGACTGCGTTATTAATGCGTGATATGGATTATTATTACAATGCAAAGTATAGTTTACACAGGGAAAATCATAGGCAAAGCCGCGTCAAAACATTAGCATGTAGCAAGCTACATCTACAAACAAACCTACTAGCATACTGTTTGTCTGAAACTTTGTGGTAACCAGCAGTTTTCACCAAAGCGAAGGCTGTTGTATGCTAAGCAAGGATGCCTGATGCAACTCCAGTATGTTATTATGCAGCGGTGGCGCGCCTGACTGAAATAGCCACATCCGGTCGCAGGAATCGAAGGACCAAGTAGGCTATAAATTAGACTAGGACCTACTTGGTTAATCAGTACGTATTTTGACTGTGGCTAGTCAACGCGTCTCTGTGAAAATGATCTACTTTGTTGGGGTTAGTGTTTGATCGACTAGTGCTTAGGACACATCCTAGGTCTAGAATCAAAGAGTGCAGTACGAAGCGTGGTTCCGTGAAATGAAAGATGCGAGATGGGATCGCAAAATGTATCTTGGTTTTTTGAAAACATATCAAATGATGATGATATCAGGCAACAGACAGAATGCCATTGTCCTGGCTCTTATAAGAGTGTGAAATTGTGGTTTGAGGACATGTCTAATGATGATGATGAAATACTCTGTCAATACTTCCTGCCTGAGGAACTAAGAAAGTTTTTGTGACACAGTGCTATGCTTTGTTGCAGATTTGCCTACTCGCCCTGGCCGCTGCCGCCAGGGCAAATGCCCCTCTAGGTCTCGGCCTGGGAGGCCTAGGTGGCCTAGGTCTAGGTCACGGTGGTCTGGCGGTCTCGAGCGTCGGTGTTGGAATTGACCCTACTGGCAGCGTTTACGCGCCGGGACATGCGTCAGCTGACTACTATGTAAGTTGCTATCTTTATACCAGTTTAATCGGTTCGCTTGCGTTAAGACACACTGGGGTCAAACTAACAATATGAAAAATAGATGTGCGAGCGAGAGGGTGAAAAGTATTTTATTTTCGAGGATAGACGCGACTATTTGAAGGAGTCAGAGATTCAGAAAGTAATGTGATATTATTTTCAGGCCTACCCGAAGTATGCATTCGACTATGCGGTGAATGACCCACACACTGGCGACAACAAGGCCCAATGGGAAAAACGCGACGGAGACGTTGTTAAAGGTATTATTAAACTGTTGTTTATGACTTAACCTAACCTAAAAACCATAGTAACTAACCTATCCTAACCTAACCTAAAAATCATAACCACTTTTTTAGTTTAACTTCTCCCATAAAAAGCGTGAGATTGATAGAACAATTTGTCAACAACAGGAGCCTACTCCCTCGTGGAGCCGGACGGCAGCCTGCGCGTGGTGGAGTACTGGGCCGACGACAAATCCGGCTTCAACGCAGTGGTCAAGCGGATCGGCAAGAACCTGCACCCCACGGGACCCATCGCACCCCTCGCACCGCTCTACAAGGCCCCCATCCCGCTCCTGAGCGGCGGACCCATAGGTATCGCGCCCCTCAGTGTGGGCCCCATCGCGCACTTGGGAGGTTTGGCGAACGCGCCGCTGGTCTCTGGACCGTGGCTCGGACATGGCGCCGTCTCGCAACAGACGCTGATCAAGAACGAGCTACCGATTGTCAAGACTCTTGCCCCGATACTGGCCGAGCCGATCAAGGGCCCGCTGTTGACCGCTCCGTTGATTAAGGGCCCGCTGCTGTCTGGACCCATCGGGCCGTGGGGCCCTTCGAGTATCAGGGAACCAATCAACGTTTTGGGAGGTGATAAGGGACTATCTTCTTGGGGAGCGCCTGGTCTAGGCTATAAGGCGCCTTTGAGCATCATCGACAATGGACTGTTGACTAAGGATCTCTTGGGCCCCTTGCCGCTGGGCCCTATCGGCCCTGTCGGTCCCGCATGGGGGGCGTGGGGCAAGAGCCTAGGTAGTCATTTATATTAAATAGTGACCTCAAAAGAGTGACGACCCTCCTGTGGTATTAGTTATTAATGTAGGGATGACATTATGCTAATTAGATTCACTTTGGCGCCTTCTACAATCTCGTATCCTGTCGAAACGGTGTGATATCAATAAAAACGACGTAGACCTCAAAAGGTTAAATCCTGTAAGATATTTAATATTTATGTAAATATAAACATTAAGTTAGCCACGCATAATACGCATAGAGAATAAAGCATGGCCACTATGTGGTAGTTTGATACTGATTTTTAATCGTTACTCCTCGTCACTGCCACTGCGATGTTTCAATAGCCAAATTCATCTACTATAGTTCCTTCGGCCTCTGACCCTACAGATACCCTGAATCGCAGGAACTAGAAACAACTACATCAATATTAGTATGATAATCCTCACCGAAGTTTAGTTCCTTCCAGATAATAGATACATAGCTAACAATAATAACTAATGTAAGTAATTAAACACAGCAATTAGCCAGTTAGTTTATTAATTGATACAATAAAAAGTCAATAAACTCCTGTTAACAATACTGAAAAAACCCTCCGAAAAAAACGGAATATGTTAAACTGAATCAATCGCAATGTTTATAGGGGCACAGAGGTCACACGCTACCATGTGCGGTCAATAAGAACTGTATTGGAGTGAACTGGTTCGAATTCGGGCGGTACTGAATGCACTTTCATATAAAAGCAATGGCGGTTACAATTCCGGCATAACACAGTTCAACAGCTCACAGGACTAGCCTGTCGCGAGAATGAACAGCTTCCTTACGGTGAGTCGATGGTTCAGCTACTCCATGGAAATGGTTCAGTATTGTTTTAATATAAAATTGTTGCTATTTCAGCCAGATTTTTTTTGAAATGTCCTTAGAAATTATACCTATAGTATTTGCTTATCATCGGAATATGTGTATCTCTATCATCAATCACACCGATGATGACGATGAGATGAGAGCGAGAGATAATGTTTTTTTTTTTTGTTTCAATCAATTTCCTTTTATGACAAAATATGTGCATAACCAAACTATTCCTTTTTCAAATTATAAGCATGAAGATCATAATGATCTTGAATAACTTTACATCATTTTAATTTCCAATTGACAATTTCAGATCTCGTGCGTGTTGGCGCTCGCGGCGGCGGGTGTGTCAAGTAACGCTATCATAGCACCAGTTGTTGCTCATGTTGTAAGTACCCTAGTCAAATTGTCACGACTCATCCATCCCGCACCGGGCGGCACACGCCAAACAAATTATTAGAGTTTAACACTCGTCTCTAGTCTCTACTCAACTGAACACCATCATCATAACATTTAAATCCAAATATCTTTATTATATTGCAGCTTGATAACTGCTCTATCAGGGCCTTTGACACATCTTTAAGTAGCGATAGTAGCCCGGAGCTACAGCTACACGTGTCTTCTAAGGATTTTATACATAAAGTGTCAAATATGTTCTGACTGTTTATCTGGGTGTAGTAAGACTGGGCCTTAGTTTATTTAGCGAAATAATCCGTCATCTACCAACAGGACCACCCCCAGTACGCGTACAACTACGCGGTCAACGACCCGCACACCGGCGACAACAAGGCGCAATGGGAGGCGCGAGACGGAGACGTCGTCAAGGGCTCCTACTCCCTCGTAGAACCCGACGGAACCCTCCGGGTGGTCGACTACACCGCAGACGACCACAGCGGGTTCAATGCTGTTGTAAAGAACATCGGGGCCAGCGTACATCCGACGCCAATCCACCACGGAGCCATCGCACACGCTCCAATCATCGCAGCGCCACTGAAGCCCCTACTCGCCCCACTGAACTACGGATTCGGCTCCGCCCCGCTAGCCATCGGCCTGCCGAAACTGCCGCTCCACAACTGGGGCTCCCTGCCCTGGGATCCTCTCACTCATTCCTACGGCGGGTGGGTGCCGCTAACTGGACCCCTTGGACTGCCCATCGGACCCCACGCCACGATCATCAGCAAGAAATGGATCAACGGCGTACTGCATAAGAAAATCACTGGCCCGATCTCGCTGATCGGCCGAAAACTGGTCATTACGAAACATTAAAGATTCTCTTTTAGAAAGAGTAGAATTTAAAACGCTATACAAATTCTCGATTAGAGATTACCACCACTATCTTTAAATTCCTTAATTGTATAAGGTTGTGATAGTTGATTATTGTATAGATATGTGACCATAAATAAATGTACTTGTTTGTGAACTAGGTATGTGAGAGGAAATACGTGTACCTGAACTGTGAACTCAATAACTAGTCTTATGCTACTAATAACAACTAACCTATAATTACGAAAACTAACAAAAACTAAATAATAAATGACTGAAAGTAATAAAATACTTTCGGATGACTGAATTTAAGTATTTTTTTCACCAAGTTGTCAAAATTCTAACCTCACCACCCTAATAGTAGAAGGCATCACACATAAATTACGTAGTTTTCGTGGTAAATATTGAATCCACTGACGTAATAGTAGCTCTAATTACGCTAAAGGAAGTATGAGAGAAAGTTTTCACACATCTGCAAACACAAGATGTAAATGATGTGTTGTGAAGTTTTGAAGCAGTTTAGTATCGTCGTCGATTGCACTCGATTGCGCGTACTATAGAGGTACCTAATTAAGCAAACCCAAACAGAGGATAACTTTATTATCTTGCATAATTGAGAACGAACTACTTTATTCTTAGCAGTGTATCTTCTGTCATACATATCATCTGCTCTAAGCGAATGTGACCCAATTTTGTTTTTAGGGTTGTAGAGTTACGGTGAATCAGCTTTTTAACGGTTCAAGACAAGACCCATTTCTCTAATGCAATTAAAAAATATTGCTACTGTGCAAGACTGCACAACTTTTTGTATAATCTTACTTTTCTACGTATTCTGTATTTTATAGTTTTGATGCGTTCTTTTGTCTATTTTTACAGTCGTAAGGTGACACCAAACCAGTGCCTATTTATTAATACAGTCCATAGATATTACACACAGGAATGATCGGAGTATAATTGGTTTATTGCGACATGGGAAGGCAGAAGCACAGATTTTTTTTTAGCTCAGTTTCTCTAGTAAACACTTCTAGTTAAAGAAAAAATAGTTCCTTCACTTGCAGAAGCACACCGCTCGAACGACCGAACAATGGCGAACTATTCTTATATAAGATGTGTCGGCGAACCAGTTACGACACATGATGATGATGATGATCACCTCAATTCTAGCAGAAGCAGCTTCCGAGTAACATATACAAGATTGATTGTTTAAACATAGTATCTGTTACATCAATGATATTGCCAGAATATGCTGAAGATGTCATGCTCCAGCATCACAAAAAATCTACACAATACCCAATTGAAACGCCAGACATCCGGACAGACGGACCTAAACAAGCATTTTTGTCAAACCTGAAACGGAGACACTCGCTCGTCTTCGGCTCGCTCGGTCAAAAATGTACGGGATTTGACATTTCGAAACGAATAGTCAAGTGACTTAAATTCTCATACAAAAGCATACATTTTCATCGCAGAGAATTGCATCTTGTCTATACGGGCCCAGACATTTATGGATCATATACCTAAAAGTATTTGGACTCTTTCGAATTGTTCATACGAATTGGGCAATAATAATAATAAAAACGTTCCCGGCAATATTGCCATTTGTGGGAAACTAATGTATGAGGCAATATTGCCGACAATATTGCCCCCATACATTTATGGCAATATTGCCGGTCAAATGGCAATATTGTCGGGAACGGCACATCAGTAATTGTGTTTATCTATAAACTCCAGTAAAGCATAGTACACATATTCCTGTTTGATCGTTTGTTTCTATTATAGTTTAGGCCATTTATGTAGTAACTTGCACCTAATTCTATATCAATATCAATTGAGAACGTAATGAAATATTGCTTCCGAAGGCACGTTGCGCGGTGTATGGAGCCTACTATTCATGCCGAAGTCTGATGAGCCAGGACTATAATTAGATGGACAAATTGAAACATAAACAAGTAACTGACTATCATTAACACTTGCCAAAGAAGGAAATATGATTACTTTTTGGTGCAAAACGTAATGAAATTTCCACGAGTTTTGATCAGCAGTTACTTTAATTCGTGGGGGCCCCAGTCAACATCAATTAGGGAAATCATCCGTGAAAATGGTACTTTTGACAGAACCGGGCCGTGTACTGGTACATTTCGGGTCATTTCGGGTCGCATAATTTAATAAATTAGCTCAGTATAAATACACAGAGGATGGAGTAGGAAGTCACCAGTACACTTCGTCAGCTCAACGGGGACCAACCAAGTCAGCAACAATGAACACATATTTTGTGGTAAAAACATGTTTTTTTTAAAATAAATATTGGTCTTAATTCTGAACAGAGATACAGCTTCCGGTGATTCTAAAAGACGATACAGAATAGATATGCCCGTGGTCTGGTGGTATCATGATGTTGTTACCACCACAATCTGTTTCACAGAAGTAATTGAATGAAAAGCTATTCCAAATTGAAAATCTCCGTTTGATTTCAGGTATCCAGCCTCCTGGCATTGGCTGCCATTGCTGGTGCGAACCCCATTCTGTCGCACCATGTTGGCGTCCTGCCCGTAGCCACAGCCATTGGCAGCATTGTAAGCATCTACATATGTCACGAGTTCATACAACCCTTTAACAGTATGGTTTATATGACACTATACATAAATCTTACATTCTAACCATTTCTTGTTATGTACCACTACTACCACGGAGGATGCGTTATGATATGAGTTTTAGTTCTGAACGTATGCTGAGACGCAGACCAAGAAGATCACATATTGCAAGACAGCTGATTTGCAACATCTGCGTTGCATGACGTTTCAGCACACGCTGACATTTACTATCGTCGCTCTAACTGAAGTCTACTTTCCCCCAGTCGAACCCGAGCTACGGTTTCAACTACGCGGTCAACGACCCGCACACCGGAGACAACAAGGGCCAATGGGAGACGCGAGACGGTGACGTAGTCAAGGGGGGCTACTCCCTCGTCGAGCCTGATGGCAGAATCAGAATCGTGGAGTACGCCGCTGACAGCCTACACGGGTTCAACGCTGTGGTGAAGCATATAGGCGCGAGCGTCCATTCAGTCGCGCCCGTACATGTCGCTCCAGTGGTGGAGCATATCGCACCGCTAGCAGCCCCCCTTATAGCGCCGATAGCCGCCTCCCACGCTGTAGCCCACGGCATACTCCCCCTCCACACGGCTCTCCTTCCCCTCCCGCAGCTAGAGCACCTTCCCTACCTCCCCCCTCTGTCGCCGCATGTCAACATCAGACATAATACGTACGGACACAATGGACACCTGCTGCGCCAGTGGTCGACCGGACCCATCTCTCTGGACCACGGCCGGTCCCTGATTATCAGGACTAAACATTAAACTGTTGCTTTTATAGCTGATGTAACATAGCCTTCTATATAATATAGTAACTTGTAAGTTACCCAAGACGCTATGACGTTCGAAGGAAACGGCTAGCTCTTGATAGAAGCTAAGTATTTGGTGGTCCCGAGCGACGAAGTGTACTTGAGCGAAATGTTGATATAATCGTTTTACTTTCGACTGTTGTAAATAAATTATATTTTCAATTTACTTTGCTTTTTATCTGTCTACCGGTGAATCTGAATTTCGAAACTGACCATCTTTAAGACGGATTCCAAGAATGTTTCACCCCATTTTTCTTCGAGCAATTGCGTAGCGTGTATATTGATGAGCGATTTGTAAATAAGTGAAAAAACATCAGATGCGCGAGGCGTGAACGCTTCTAAATAATGTAACTGGTTCAATTGACTAAATATCGATTTAATGAACGAGTAATCTGTGTCAGAATGTGCGCAGTCACGCGATACCCGTGTCGCAATTTGAACTGCAATTATTGTTTTTGTTAGCTCGTGTCATTTCAGTGATTATCTTTAATTGTTAGTCGAAAACTTCTCAAGACGCTTTTTTATCACGTGCTAGTTCACGTCGGACCATAGAAATGATTGGTCATTTGTTGACATCTAAAGGAAACCAAACGCAGTTTTTAATCCCAGTAGTTACCTTACTTAGAGCGAATTTTACCAACAAAGAGTAACTTCTTACTCGAGAGTATCTTCTACTTTTTCATAGAATAATCTCATTTTGAACTGTCATTGTCATACAAATTATGCCCGGGATAGTTATTTTAGCATAACTTTTTGTTGGTAAAATCCAGCCTTAATAGTCTTACTACCCGTTGTATTGCCGGACTAACAAGTAAGTAAGATCTTTAGAATCATAAGGCATTTAATCTTAGAGGTCTAATGATTATACGTTCAGTTTTGTAAGTTGGCACGTCCGCTAATGTTAGGCAATCCGAACTATAGTCCGTTCGCTTTAAGAATGCTTTAAGTGAATCATCGTTATCTGTCGTCATAGCCACGCACCGCAGCAAACGAACTTAGTACAAAATTGTGCACTTACCGGATTATTGTCCTCGTCTACATCGTACTCTTCTCTCTGGACCATCATCAGTTTACCGCTGGCGTTAATTACCTGTTGATAAAATTGCATTTTAGTAGATCATCCATCGCAGATGTCAAGCTGTCACTCACTACCACTAGATGTCGTTAAAAACTTGCTATAGTTGCTGCTAGATGTCACCAGTGTCTATGACATGGAATCAAGTCAAGACTTGGCATTGAGAAGCTTTGCATTGGTAAAAAAATATTTACA
Source organism: Argyresthia albistria (assembly GCA_963457715.1). Lineage (NCBI taxonomy): Eukaryota > Metazoa > Arthropoda > Insecta > Lepidoptera > Argyresthiidae > Argyresthia > Argyresthia albistria. The sequence goes on along the minus strand of OY735271.1, from coordinate 3,683,325 downwards.
AATTAAAGATAAGTAATAATAATATATGAAGCTTATAGCCAAATGCGTGGAATTTGCTTGCACTGATCGCATCTCGATGTTGCAATATAGTTCAAATCGCCCCCGCTAGATGTCACTAACTGAGCTTACTGAACTTCCCACTAGATGTCGCCACTCACTAAGGAATCCGGGTGTCGCGGCGCCGGCACGGTGGTGACGGACGTGCGGGAGCCCCGGCCGTGGTGGGGCGGCGACTGCAGTCGGCACAGCGAGGCGGATATGACGCACGCCGGGTGCGACAGAGCGGAGACGTCCACCGCTTGCACGCAGCGCATCTCGATGTTACCGGCCTCTGCAGACATAAGTGTTACTGCGACTTTAAATTTGGAAGAATCTCTTGAGATTTACAAGTGTATGTAGGGCCTGAAAGCTTGATTTTAAGAAAGTCAAGGGTTGATAGAATGATCGTTGTGGTCTTCTAAATGCGGATAGTATAGTATCCGCATTTAGAAAACCACTTTCTAGCTATTACGGTTCGTGCTATAGAGCCCGCTGACGGACAGACGGACGGCGGAGGATTACCCAATCACGAATAAAGATTCGATAGTAAACTATCGGAACGTCAAATGTCAGTGATTCTTATTCTTTATGACATAAAATACAATTTCCTGCGTTCTCGAAAACGTTAACGCTCACGAAAACATTCGTGATCGAAGCTCAGGGTCCCTTCTGGCACCCTTCGGGTACGGAACCCTAAAAGCTTACCGTTGTCCGCGCAACTGAGCTCGTAGATGGTGACGAGCGCGTCCGCCCCGAACACCACCAGCTGGTCGTGCAGCGCGTCCAGCACCAGCACCTGCGCCGGCACGCGCACGACGCGCGCGAACCTGGTGTCGAGCCGGGCCGCGCGCGGGTAGAAGCGCACCTCGTCGTGCCCGGACAGGATGCTGTAGCAGCCTGACGGGGGATTGTTTTAGAGTTATTTAAAGCCCGTGTCTAAGCATGACAGCAGCAGACCCCAGCGGGGAAGGCAAGGGGCGAAGAGCCTTGTGACGTCGTAGCATGGGATAACCTCTCTCTCGTACAGCGCTTCACGCCATGAGCTCACAGCTCCATTGAATTTTTGTATTTTCAGTCAATAAAACCATATTTGTGAAGAATACGCTGTACACTATCATTGGCAACTACTATCCTGACATCCTGCTGCTAAAACTCCGCTCTATTTTATATTTTTTCTTCACAAATATGGTTTTAATGACTGAAAATACAAAAATTCAAGGGAGTCGTGCTCATGGCGTGAAGCGCTGTACGAGAGAGGTTATCCTATGCTACGACTTCACAAGGCTCTTCGCCCCTTGCCTTCCCCGCTGGGGTCTGCTGCTGTCATGCTTAAACAGCCCGGAAAATAAAAAACCTCGCCATATTGCGGAGAACTGTGGAACTAATTTCTTTAAGTAGCAAATACGTGTTGCTACCACTATGGCGTTAGGGCTTCTAAGATGCACTTATGCACGTATGAAAGACTGTATGATAGTTGCATGACTGTATTAATTTATATGCCACACATGTGGCGTGCTCGTGGGTTAGGTTAGGTTAGTGTTCGTTACTGTTATTTCCAACCAATATCTCAACGCACCGATGACGATGTGGTCTCGCCACCACAGCATGCCACCGGTGACCACAAAGTCCTTCTCCTGGCTCTCATTTCCGAACAGTTTCCAGCGACGAGTGAGACAGTTGTAGTGCGCGAGTCCCGTGCGCCCCGCCACGCACAGATTATCGCCCGAGGAGTCGATTGCGCTGTACTGCAATCGGGAGACAGACAAATCAGTTCCGGGATTGATGGCGGTGCGAGTTGTGGATAGGTCCTTTCAGAGAAGGATTTCTACAAAATACAACAGATGACTTTGAAGACGCTCCATGATTTCCTTTGAGGCATGAGAGGGCACGTAATCGTTTCATTATATCAGCACGAATCTATCTATCCAGCCTCCAGCACCCACTGTTGAGTAAAGGCCTCTTCTTTATTAGAGCTCGTCTAAGCTGAAATGACGCGCCCCACTCCTTGGTTTAGTATTTACTTTTCATACAAAACCAAGGAGTGGGGCGCGTCATTTCAGCTTAGACGAGGTCTACGCCATTTGTTGCGGTACTGGGCCAGCCTGATCTACTGTTGTTTGGCAGTTTTGGCGTGAAGAATGATCAATCAGACCATATGTATCCATTACCCTCATCGACTACTCTACTTTGGCCAATTTAAGAAAGTTAAAGTAAAACGATGGAACATACAGGTGAGTGAAAAAATTGGTCAAGTGCGGGTCGGACTCGCACACGAAGGCTTCCGCATCATCATCGTCTGTGCCTAAAACGGCAATATCTTCAATCTCGTCGTCAGTCGTCCCTTGCTATTAACAAATGTCAGGCGCTATTGTATTGAAATTGACTTAATACCTACTTTTTTCATGTATTTCAGTATTTGTTGTTGTTGCGGCAATAGAAATACAAATTCTGTAAAATATTTCAACTCTCTAGCTATTACGGTTCATGCTGTAGGACCCGATGACGGACAGACGGACGGACAGACGGACAGCGGTTTGGCACCCTTCGGGTACGGTACCCTAAAAGGATGGCGGAATACGGAACTCTTAAACAATCAAAATAATTACAAAACCTCACCCTCAGCGGCCAATTGGTCGCAATATACGTAGCAGGCAGCGGCAGCACGATCCATTGCTTCCTGCACTCGTTGTCGTCCACAAACTCTCTATACTTCGCAGTGCTATCCAACTCTCGAACATTCCGTTCGTCGAGAGCGCTGTCCGCCTGGTAGCTGTCCGCTGACGAGTCTATGATGCGGTGGTTGGTGCGTTTGGTTAAATTGTCTTCTAAGTTGATGTAGAGTTTGTCGTCCGCTTGGAGGTACAGGTGGCTTTGGTTGCTCTGTAGGAGTAACAAGGTCACTTTTAATTCCAGCCTTGACAGTGTACATTCATGAACGACATAAAGTAATAATTATATGTATTGTACACATGGGTCTCCTCCTACTCAGCAATCCACCTGTCTCATCCCTATTTGGTTTGCTGGAAGAGATCTCTTATTAGAGATAAGCTCGCCTTTGTAAACGTTTTCTATGTTTTTTATTGTCCTATGTAACTGTTTGTGTGCAATATAGAATTATGAATTATGACATTACTCGGGAAAAATCGAGGCGAACGAAAATGACTGCGATAAAGGCCCGTTAATGATGGCGGTAGAGACACCGCCAGGTTTCTTGGCCACTGAGCGAGCTCTTGCTTCTCTCTCTCTCGGCCACGTATGCGTCTCTCTTGCACCCGCGCCCCTGTAAATGAGGTGCTTTCCAGACACCGCCATACATATTGGACGAGGTGACGTCATAGATAGGTAGTTGCGAAAACAGAGACTTTCACGAAGCTGCCTACCATACACCGCCATACATATTGGACGAGGTGACGTCATAGATAGGTCGTTGCGAAAACAGAGACTTTCACGAAGCTGCTTACCATACAAGGATTGACGCTGAGGGGGCTCTTTATAAAGTCCAGTTGAATCAGACTCGAGCTGGTCTCGTCCTCCGCCTTCACCATCCAGAGCTGATAGCCTTCTGTTGCCCACTCCTGGAACATGACAACAAAATGTATAAGCATACCTGCACATACATACATTGCCTCTGGCCCCACACAAGTAGACTTTCTGCTGTGTTCAAAGACCCGAGGACAATAACAAGTGTGACTTTAATTACAGATACTATAATATTATACTAATACAGATAGAACACCTAGAACAACATATGACACCGGCGTAAACTGAGATGCTACGGAAGCTTCTTTAGTTCGAGGCCATTATCGCTTGGTGCAGCACCATCGAAAAATTGCAAATACCATGAGTTGGCGCTAAGATATATAGGATTTATTCTAAGTATGCAAACTGAAACCATGGTGTTTCAAGTACAAATCTTACTCCTCACGCCATCTCTTTTTTACGAAGGGTTACTATTTCTAATTTGTATGGGATGAGCACCCTGTGCTTTAATTTAGCATATCATAATCTGGTTGCGATTGAGCACTTACACCACTCGTGTCTGCCATAACAGCATCAATAGCATACCGAGTTCAGTGCGGATTTTGCGGCAAGATGGTAAGGGACAGAACTATAGCTCTGTCCCTCACCCTCCCGTGACAAAACCCCCCGGACTTAACTCGCGCGAACAATACTAGACCTAACGTTGAGTGTACACGCACGAGACTATGAGCGGGTTGTGCGCACCCAGGTCCTGCAGCCCGTAGTCCCAGGCGAGCGAGCACATGGCGGGTCTACACTCACCATGCACCAGACTATGAGCGGGTTGTGCGCGCCCAGGTCTTGCAGCCCGTAGTCCCAGGCGAGCGAGCACATGGCGGGTCTACACTCACCATGCGCGAGACTATGAGCGGGTTGTGCGCGCCCAGGTCTTGCAGCCCGTAGTCCCAGGCGAGCGAGCACATGGCGGGTCTACACTCACCATGCACGAGACTATGAGCGGGTTGTGCGCGCCCAGGTCTTGCAGCCCGTAGTCCCAGGCGAGCGAGCACATGAGCAGTGCGCCGAACGTCGACCAGACGGACACGCCGCCGCACTCCCAGCTCACCGCCACCGCGCGCCCGTCCGCCGTCCATCTGAAAATCACAGACCAATATTCAGTAACATATTATATTGGCAGTGCCTGCGATTCGGAAGACGACACGAACTAAGCAAACTCATTAAAATTGTGTGTTTGAAAATGGAATTTCTGGCCATCGCGAAAGAGCTGTGTCTGTATATAGCTGTCCAACGATCTTTTGGCGTTTGAGTGACGCTTACAGGGGGGCGTCACTTCTACGCAACCTAATGCTATGAACCTGTCAAAAAGCTGTAGTTTCTACCTGTCACCGCACGCCATCGCCAAAAATCGTTGGACAGCTGTATCTTAGTATTGACAGTATGGCCCAATATCCGTACACCTGCGGATCACAGACCAATACTCAGTGGCATATTATATTAACTGTTGAGTCTGTTGTTATATGCAATAAATAAGGTGCCAGTTTAAAGCCAAGTGCAGAAGACGTGTCAAACGGTGGGTGAGTGTGTGAGAGAGAACGTGACACGGAACTTTAGTATGAACCTACCTACCGCTTCAACGGTCACTCGTTAGGTAACTTCAATGCTGTGTCGCTCAAACTCGTGCGAAACTGTCTGACTATCACCTATATACGAATTGATATGAAGTATGATCACCTCATGCATTTGACAGGTCCAGGGTCGCCAGGGAAGTCTTTTGAGCTGAGCACCATTGTGTGAGAGAGCTCCAGCCCCCCTGTCGCTTCGTCTATCGTGAACACGTCCACTTGAGAACTAAAAATAACAAGCACATTTAATTACAATGAGGGCAGCAAATACACAAAATTAATCCAACCTATCGACCACGTGAAAGCCTTATAATACTCGTGCTACATAACTTTACACTTACTTCTTTCTTCCAATAGCAATAAGTCGGAACTTGTGGTTAACCCGGGCGCACGTTGCATCGTCAATGCCCTGCGCCCAAATACCTTGAACGGCCTGGAAATAATCGAATTAATACCTTGTGATAACGAGCATATATTTGTATCGAAATAAACCTGGCAATACTTAGCCATACACAGAAAATAGCCAATGGGGATAAAAATGCTGATAACTGTGAGTTTATTTTACATTTGATTTGAAGTATGGTACCTACTGAATGTTATTTACAGTTACAGAGCAAGTTCGTACGAGTAGTCGACCGCAACTGCAGAGCAACGTGTCGCGTGAGTGTATGAGCGAGACAGCGAACATAATTACCTAGCAAATGAGCGAGACAACCTACTAAGCTCATCCTCTCGCTCACTCGCTAAGAGCGCTTGCTGTCCCACTAACATACTACGAATTTGCACATTTATAATGTAGAATGTGTTATGCATATATAATCTTCAAAGTGCACTAAAAGAAACCACAACAGATCACACCACTTCTCTTACCCTCAAATCTGTGTCCAACATGATCTATCGCGAAATAAAATAAGAACAGAATGAAGTAAATACACGAAGTATGACCCGGGCATGGTCCCAAAAATATGTATACATAATGTAATTAATTAATGACCCATGTATAAAAGTATTATAGTGTGCCAATAGATAAATAATAACATGTAGTAAATTTTCAACTGCATTCTATTTTCAGAACAACATTCATTCAACGCATGAAATCATTTCGTTGTAAAACAAGTGAACGTATTTATTATCCTATCACTTCGTACATAAGTAAATAGAGCTTTTAGATGACTAAGGACTAAGGGCAGCTTCTGGGTAAAGAAATAAAATATAATAATAGAATAAGATATGGTATTAGATAGCTAGATATGAACTTACATTGGGGTCAAATTTGAGATTAGGCGCGGTCAGATACGCCGCCCGGCCGTCGTTGAGTGTGATGCCGAAGCCACAGACTAGAGGCGAATATTCTATATCGTTTACGTGCGTGTTATCTTCTAAGATTGGTTCGGCTGGAAAAAGAAATTATATGACACAGAGAAGAAAGAAAAGGTAATGCTTTATTTATATGGTAAAAAAGGTTTGTCAAACACCCGCAAACTACGAGCCTCGGCAAGCGTCCATTGTATAGCGAGATGCAAAAAAAAATTAGCGCAAGCAAAAACAGAAGCTCCATTTACAAGTTCATGTTTGCAGGAGTTTGGTAAAACTTTACAAGCTTGTAAACATAACAAATAATAGCGTCACGCCTTTTTCCATATGGGGCGACAGAAAGATAGTAATTAAAGATTAAAATATTGATAGCTTAGGTTTTGATGATAGTACCAGCCACATTTAGGATCTAATTTCACAGACTTCTTTGCAAATGTAATACAATAATTACCTTTAGACACCTGTTGATTAATGGAGAAAGGTATCCTTCCCAGATCGAGGCAGTAGTCTCTGTTCTGAGAGCCGTCCCACCTGAGATGCAGAGAAAATAGAACATTATTAATTACAAAATCTCTTTTTGCAAACCTACGTATCCATTTCTTAGTGAGAGAATTTAGTAAGTATTTCTTTCTTACTATAATATGGTGAGAGTTACTTTGTTTAGCTGTCCCTCGATTCTCGCGCTATCGAGATCATCTTCCCAGTCGAGATATCGGTTTTGATACCGCCTAAACCCGTCGAAAACGATCTTAATTAATATTTATTTCAATCGAAAACGGGTCGAGATATCTCGGTTGGTCGAAAGGCTAGTCGTAAGAATAGTCTTTTCTTGTTTTTGATACAGATTTCGGTATCTCAAAATCGATATTTCGACCATGGACATGATCTCGCTAGCGCCAGAGGTGTATATAGTCAATGTAAATAGATGCATAAAGCCGGCTACAGACCACATGATATCGGTGACGATATCGTGTGAGCGCACACAGCAGGCGGCTCCAGTTTAACACCTTTTGACACCCGATATCGCCACCGATATTATGTCGCCTGTAGCCCGCTTAAATTGGCCTTACCTATACCGCAGCAGATGTGCCCGAGTTGTGCACACTAATATCTCCGTGCCGGAGATACAGCACATACGCGTTATCTGCCCGTCCCATACTAGCACCTCTTTGAACTGAAATTTAAACCGAGTCCAAATAAATGTTCTGTCTACTAAATGGGTTGTTCATTCCAGGACTCATCATTGTAAAAAAATATGGCAATATTATTTCAAGTTAATTTAATGTGGTAACACAGTAATTTTTTTTTGTTATATCCGCTTCCTACTACGAGTATGTTCGTTGTCTGTGTGAATTTGCCTTGATTCGCCATATTGAGATTTTGTGTGTGAGCTTGAAAGTGAAAGTAAAGAATAAAACTATTGTCTATCAGATTCATCTCGTTTGCTTTCTATACCTGATAACAATTATATTTAGTATGATGCTCCTTTCACCCCTCAGCAACCAAATATCTAAAACTACTGAACCAATCAGTCTGAAAATTGCTATATTTTTAATATTTATTTTTGGGAAAGTAAGTAATTTATCAAGGGTATGATTTTATTGATCACCTAATAATTGCCTTTTTGACCACCTGACAATTTTGGTTACTAAAACAATACATCTGTCACCTAATTTGGATCACAAAATAATACAATAACCGGCCAAGTGCGAGTCAGAATCGCGCACGAAGGGTTCCGTACCATTATCTATAAAAAAACGGCAAAAAAAACATGTTGTATGCTAAATATTAATTTAATTTTAATTTAATTATTTATTTTTTAAGTAAATAATATACTCAATATATTGTGAACATTGTTAACATTTATAGCGTCTACCTGCTACCATTATCAATATCGAGTAAAAATGAGCAAAAAAATCACGTTTGTTGTATGGGAGCCCCCCTTAATATTAAATTTATTTAGATTTTTAGTATTTGTTGTTATAGCGGCAACAGAAATACATCATCTGTGAGAATTTCAACTGTCTAGCTATCACAGTTCTTGAGATGTAGCCTGGTGACCATTATCAATAAATATTGGCCAAGTATGAATCGGACTCGCCCATGAAGGGTTTCGTAGTAGCCAGTAATTATAAGACTGGATGTTTGTGTTGTAACTTTGATTTTCATAGTGTTTGTATGAATGACAAAGTTATCTTTGCGGTTCTTAATAAATGTTTTATATCTTTAAAACTGTTTATTATATTTTGTTCAAACCAATTTTGGTTGAAATTTAGTATTGAGATTGAGATACACAGCATATATTTTTTAGATTTTCCACTCTCTTACTTTAAAAGTTAGAGAGGGGGAGGGGGGTTTTTTCAACTTTGGAAGGGTATGTTTCTTTAACCATTGACTTTCAGAAAAATGGTTTTAACAACCTCAATGTCATTTTCAAAGTCCTATCTATAGACCCCCCCCACACATAAAGGGTGAAACAGAAAGGTGTAGTCATATTTTAGGCAGTTGTTAGAGACATCATTCTGAGCAACTTTCACTCCGAAACTGATTTGATCAGAGCAACTTTAATTTTCACTTCTCTATGCAAATCAGCTGACCGACCGGACTAAAACATATTGAGCAATGAAAAATAAAGTTGCTCTGATCAAATCGGTTTCATAGTGAAATGACTACAACCATCTGTTACATACTGTATAGGTTTGATGAAAAAAAATATATTTTGGTAACAGTTTTATGTATGGGATCCCCATACATAAAACTGTTACCAATATTTTATTTTTTCAATTTTTGCATAAAAATCGTAAAGCCGTTCACAGAAATCATCTACATACCAAGTTGCAACTTTGTTGTTAGTGGTGATCAAACTACTATTTAGGTGACCAATCTATTATTGAGGTTAATAATTAGGTGATCAATGTTTGGTGACTAATATATTTCTTAGAAACCATTCTATTAATTAGGTCAAGTTTAGATCAAAGTTTAGTGACCAATCTAATGTGTAGGTGACAGAAAATTTGTTCCTATTTATCAATAGGTTGAAAAAAAAGGTTAAATTCATTATTTCAAAGGTGGACGAGATAGGCATTTAGGCCTCTCTTTAGGTGGTACATAGGCCATAGGCCATTAAAAAAAAGTACTTACCAGAGTGATCTTGAGAGACGGTATCACTTCCTTTACAAAGAGCTCAGCAGAGTCCCGACGGAGACACGATGCAGGTGGATCACATTGCTGATAAGCTGTCTGTTCGCTGTTTCCCACCACATTGTACAGAATCAGATGGCCCTCTGAGGTCTGAGAGTGAAATGTAAATACATGACAATGTTATATTGAGATGATAGTGTTTTTTTTTAATTTCTGATATCTATTTTTATTATATTATTATCATTATTATTATTACTACGAGCCCACCATGTCCCACTGCTGGGCAAAGGCCTCTCTCCCCCTCTTCCACTCTCTCCGATCCTGAGCGGTCTCCCTCCAGTCCTTGTCCCATAGACCCAACTCATCACTCCATCTCTTCCTGGCCACGCTAAATACATATTAAAAATATTAAAAATACATAACAAATATCAAATGAATGTAGATAAAATGTGAAAAATTCCCACCGCAATGCAAATCATAGATGAATCTGGCTTCCACTCTACACCAACATTGACGCCCAACCGCTGCAAAGATTCAGCACTCCGTTTGTGATAAACTATGGATACAGTAGGCTGAAATGTAAAATAAAAAATCATAACAAACAATATTTGAAGTTCATATATTCTAACTACTAGCTCAACACCCCTCCATCAACCCACACTGAGCCAGCGTGGTGGAGTATGGCTCAATCTCACTCGAATCCAAGTAAAGGGCCATGCCACTCGGTGGCACTCGGTGCGGACATTGATGGGGCTAATATTTACGATAGTTCATGTAGCTCAAATACACATACCTTACAAAACCATACCATAAGGCAATCATCACTCAGGGACGCAAATAATATTTTGTCCCGATTCGCAACAATCTGCTTGATAATTTGATTATCTGTACCTAGATTTTTCAGAACTTTGGGCCAACCAATTGGAAAGTACATGTTGAAGGAGTATTTTCTACGCAGTTATATTTTATATTTACAGCATGGCACTAAAGATGTGACTTTGTATTTTACGTCCCAAATTTTCACTAGCAAAAACTAAAGAAATTGCTTAATTTTATGAAACTCTACCAAACAATACCAACACCACATAATTATTTTGACACATGCATGCATTGTATGTACCCCCTGTTCCGAGTCACGCCAACCAAAATCGATTACAGCGTCTACGAAGCAGTCAGATTTGGGCTTTTGTTGGCTAGACAAAACGATTGGTATCATAGTTTCGTAAACGCTGCACACTGGTACCAATATGAAAGAAACTGAGAATAGGGTCGAAAGTTGGAGGACTGCCCCCAAAATTTTTATGCAGATAGTTCATTTGATTTCAAACAACATTTTCAAATACCATTTTTTGATAAAATAACTCCTTTGCACTTAAAAAAAATACTGAAGTTTTTTTTGTATGGAGAAAAATTGTTTTTTGATGTACATTTTCACAAAACCAAAAGTGTAAAGATGAGACCCCATACATATTGTAGAGGACATGTACTTCAATGTTTTCTCCAAAGTAACTATGTGCGTATCGGTGCGTCCACGGGAGCCAGAGGCCCCTAAAGGTTGTAACTTTGACATGGCTATATTGTTTAAATTTATTGCATTTATCTCTCAAAATTAAAGTTAAATAGAGTAAAAAGACTTATTATAATATTACAAATGGTCAAAGGCCATCAAAGATTACGAAATCGGACTTAAGTTATTTTTCTTTAATTCCTAAGTAAAAGGCATTTGCTATGCCTACTTGTATACTAAACTTTAATGGAAGTACTTTTAGAATGCCCACACACCTATTTTACACTAATTCCGCATGTACAGTCAGTGGATGAAACCTGCTATAACTATGACTCATGCGTACCTCACAGAGTTCCACGAATACCCTGCGTAACAACAAGGGTACTGTTGTTGTTGCACAGAATAATTGTTCAATTGCACGTGGTATTTTTTTAAATCAATTACTTTGAATTATGACTATGTTCCGTAAGTAAGTATGTATGAATTTAGTAAAATAAAACAGATAATATTTGTATTGAAGGTTTACTGTTTACAGTAAAATCCATATACTTAAATTAAAAATAAATATTTATAACAACTATATACAATCAATTTACATTTACAAACAAATATATAGGTACTCAAAATTTATTTAAATTTATATACAGTGCTTATTAATTAACTTAATACTAATATAGTAAAAATTCAATATATTTACATTTATAAGACAAACACAAGGTTTTTTAAATATAAAATGATTATGAACTTAAAAGTACTATATTCATACATTTTCACACATAATATACAACAATAACTCAACTTAAGCTAGTGGGTCTGGAGGAGGACAGTTTTCTAAATCAATGAAGACCTCATCTTCCTCGAGCCCAAATGGTACATCCTGATCAAGGATTTCATCTGCAAGTAGACTTTCTGCCTCGGGAAACAGCTGAAGTTTTTGGGACCTCAGAAACTTCGGTTTTATGTGTGAAATGTAGGGATCCGAACTAATTAGGAAGTTATGAATGAGATCTTCGTTAGTTTGGATCCTTCCAGTCTTTCGAGAATGTCTCTCTCGAATGTTTCTGAAGTCCTTGTTGCGAGCTTCAGATGCTTCTGAACAATTATTCTGTGCAACAACAACAGTACCCTTGTTGTTACGCAGGGTATTCGTGGAACTCTGTGAGGTACGCATGAGTCATAGTTATAGCAGGTTTCATCCACTGACTGTACATGCGGAATTAGTGTAAAATAGGTGTGTGGGCATTCTAAAAGTACTTCCATTAAAGTTTAGTATACAAGTAGGCATAGCAAATGCCTTTTACTTAGGAATTAAAGAAAAATAACTTAAGTCCGATTTCGTAATCTTTGATGGCCTTTGACCATTTGTAATATTATAATAAGTCTTTTTACTCTATTTAACTTTAATTTTGAGAGATAAATGCAATAAATTTAAACAATATAGCCATGTCAAAGTTACAACCTTTAGGGGCCTCTGGCTCCCGTGGACGCACCGATACGCACATAGTTACTTTGGAGAAAACATCGAGGTACATGTCCTCTATAATATGTATGGGGTCTCATCTTTACACTTTTGGTTTTGTGAAAATGTACATCAAAAAACAATTTTTCTCCATACAAAAAAAACTTCAGTATTTTTTTTAAGTGCAAAGGAGTTATTTTATCAAAAAATGGTATTTGAAAATGTTGTTTGAAATCAAATGAACTATCTACATAAAAATTTTGGGGGCAGTCCTCCAACTTTCGACCCTATTCTCAGTTTCTTTCATATTGGTACCAGTGTGCGCTGTAATGTAATCGATTATAGCGCTGACGGCGATGTCACGGAACGCGACCATAATGTCATGACTCCGTTTTGACGTCTTCGCGTCCTTGCGTTCCGAGATGAACATCACTGACGGACGCTCCGTTCAATCCATAATTTAAATAAATGTGGCATTTAAGTCGACATTTCATAAATGGTTGGCTTTAGTGATTTCAACAAAATTTATTGAATATAAATTGAATATCCTACTGCACTCCACATACAAATTATAATACAATACAAATACAACACACGCAAGTATAAGAATAGTTTTTGAGTTTTTGCCAATATGACAAATCGGAACAGTTGCTAACAAGTGATTCAATTTTATTTACAGAAATCGATCGATTTCAAATGAACTCGCTTGGCGGCCGGTCCATTTGAAATCGATCGAATCTAATCACTTATCAGCAGTGATCGGAGTAGGCAAAGCTATTTTATGTACTTGCCATATGTAAGAATAATATGGATACTCCCCGAATCTCGGGATTTGAATTGAATTCTAGTGGTGCAGAAAGAGACAAAAACAGGTGGGTCACTCTTGTTTTCGTTTCGTTTCGAGGAACACCCCGCTATTGTTTTTGTTTGGCGATATCACGACGAGTTTCAACAAAGCGGCAACGTCGCACGTTAGGAAAAAAGTTTGGCAACGTGTTGCTGATATAAAATTTACAATGTCGCTCATGCGCTTATTGCCTTACATAAACCATGTTTTATAGTTATTGATAAAAACAATTATATTTATTAAAACCCCGGAGTATCAGTCCCAATACCATGGATTATCCATAATAATATCAATGTTTGCGGTCAATGAACCTAAATAGCTCTGCCTACTCCGATCACTGCTTATCAGGAACACTCGGGTAGCGCACATTATGGACCGTTTTAATTTTGAGAAGTGTACGTGTGGGTTTTGTGAGTGGGGCCGTGATAAGTGTAAAGTAGTGTCCAATTCTGTGTAGCGGCTCTGATTAGTAGAAAAGAAACCGGTTATTAAGCGTCAAACAGTCGAATTTACTGTCCCGCCCGACACTATTAACTACACAGCGAGTGAAGGCACGCTGCGAGTGGAGGGGGAAAAGGGGCGCGCGGGGCGTGGCTACTCGCAAGAAAATAGAACATCCTTAGTAATAATCACTCACACTTAACATTGGCTGTCCAGACGTTGCTCGCACTTTAAACTTTACAGCCACACTTTACAGCTATACTTTACACAAATCAAAATGAAAACGGGCCTATAAGCTCAAATCAGCGAGTGAAGTGATATCAAGTATATATGGGCAATCACCCGGAATTTTTCCAGTTCTTGTAATAATTCCAATATCCTTTCAGAATTATTACGAATCCTTCCGAATCCTTCCACTTGGTAAGAAAATAAAATAAAGATGTTTTACAAAGATATGAATTGAAACCCACACACGTCGATAGAGATAACTATAATACCAACAAAATAAGTCATTAGAAAAAATGTCCTCAAGTGTCACATTAGCGAGATATTTCAGATATTTGATATCATACAGTGCCATTTTATTTATTTTTTGCAATACCTTTGCAAAATCATTCAATTGAAACCATAATTTGTTGGTATTGTAGTCTGCTACCCGACGTGTGCACGTTTCCATGAAATATCTTTTCAAAACATTTTGTCCCGTATTTATACATATTTTCCAAGTGGGAAGGATTCGGATGGATTCGTAATAATTCCAGAATTATTCCAATTTTTCTAATTTTTCCGAGTTGGGTGATTCGGAATTATTACCAGCGCCCATCTATAATGGCAAGAGTTTCATTGATCTGAGTCCATGGCTTTTAATTTAATTAGGTACTTAGCCTAAGTTAATATTGCCAGCATTTTACCGGCAGTTTTGGCAGTATTTTTAATTGGGGGGGGGGGAGAAAAGCTCTGTTTGGCTAGAAGTGCAGCTTACAGGTTGGCAAGAAAGTCTAGAAAATAAATAACGATGGCAACATAACTGACATATGAGAGCACTATTGCGTGTTTTGATAGACAATCCAAATATGACATTAAAGAAAACACGCAGTAGTCTGTGAATGTTGCCATCATTTAATTTCTATACTTTCTTGCCAACCTATAGAACAGACGATCTATATTTATTTGGTGTCTTGTTTTATTCTCTTTTGTTCATTTAATTAGAATTGAGAGGGGATTATGAGGTTATTAATTTTACGTTATTATCTATGATTTATAAAAGAATAAAGTTGTTGATTTGTGATGTCAGTTTAGGCAATATACTAAACAAAAAAGATACACTAACTACTTTTTTTTTAGTACCTACAGATTTACCAAAACTTATCTGCGAAATGATAGGTGACACTTGTCCGTCCTGTGTTGCCCTTTTTGGGAATTGCAACCAAAGGGGGCTATTTGCCATTAATTATCCCAGGGGACCAAAGAAGGGGGTGCCTTTATCTATAAATCCATGAATATGCCATTTCTCGCGGGGAAATGAAAATCATTGGAATTTTGAGCCAAGTATCCAGTGTAAAGTAGGATGGTGACTATACCCATATTGGTCAATGGGAAATCAGGTATCACTACTTTTGACAAGTGTCACTAGAGTCACCAGACAAGTTGGCACAAAAGGTATGAGGCACTAAGAACTGTCATATCTAGGAAACGACTGATCATAGATCACTGGTTTGTATATAGAGATATGACACCTCTCGTTGAGATCTTCATTTCGGATACATTCGAATACAGATTCATTAATAAACATTGTAAATCAATACGTAAGGATCTAATTGATAACCAACCTCATTTGTACTCTGTCATATTTTGGGAATTGTACCGTGCATATAATGCCAATTCAATGATGGCGGTCGTAGTTTTGACTTGTCATTTCAGTGAAATTCACGGATAAGTTGGTAGATTGGTATTTGTCTTTCTGTTACCTAGTAAATAGGAGTATGGAGTCTTCTGCAGGAAAATATAGAGTTCAACAAGGTTAGGTGTTCATATCATGATAATGATAGATCGGGATTTAAGATTAAGTACACAAAAATACATGTACTTATGTTTTTTTTATTTATTTTTTTGTATATATTTGGGGAAAACTGCCTTATACTTGACTGCGGCAATATAGAAATACATATTGATGGCAATATTCCCAGAAATGGAAATATTGCCGGCAACGGCACACCATTCGATTTTCATTAATCGAGAATTTACTAATAATCGATGCTTTCTGTAAATTCATACGGAAATGGAACATCACTACGAAATACAAATGTCGGATTTTTGTGCGGTGTTGTGTGCGGTTTCAGATCAGACTCCAAACAAACATTTTGAGAAAATCTTCGAAAATTGATTTGTTCATCATTACTCTGATGAAAATAATGATGTTTAATGACGGGGATCTATAACTATCAGCTAAAGTCATGTCGCAATTAACGGATTTGGATAACAATTTGGACTCAGGCCCCGCGACTGAAAATAATTTGGTTGAATTTCCAGCATCTACCGTATACGAAGATGAATTTATTATGCTCTCAGACATTGTCCCAACCGAGAGTGAACTGCAACCTGAACTGCCGAACTCTTTTGACGATCTGATGATTGGCGGCGAGGAAGTATCCACTTCAGATTATGTTCATATACCTGAAACAATTCTAAACGGGAGCAATGATTTCTATGGTAATGTGCCTGGAGAAACATCTGTGTCTACTTCCGAAAACATTCCAAAGCAACAACCTAAAAAAAAAGGTAGGAAACGAAAAGACCCAGTTACCACCAGTGTTCCCACCACCTCACAGGCTGATAATAGTATCACACCTACGAGAACTTCAAAAAGAGGCCGAAAACCTAAGAGCTATTATCTAGACCAACATGAACAGCATGAGAACAAGAACATAACTACTGCAAATGGAAATACTGAAGAGCACTTGGAGCCATTGAAAAAAAATACCCGGAAAAAGACAAAAAAAGATAACAGTCTTAATGAGTCTGTTGAAGCAAATACTTTGACTAATATGGATATAGGATTAACCAAGAAAACACCAGGAAAACGTGGCAGAAAAAAGAAGACTCAAAACCGTGTAGAAATTCCTGCTGAATCCAGTGAATCAACAGGTGCAACATTGCAATCTTATAACAAAAATGATGATGATGATGATGACGAAGGTGATGTTGTACTGAGTAAATTAAAGAAAAGTTGTACTTCTGGTTCAACTGAACCCCAAGGAACAATTTCATCAACAGATATTGATTCCAAGAATAAATTAGACTCGACCAGTATCACAGATACTATACAAGAAACCAGACCAATACTAGCAGATTTTGAGTATAACAATGATAATGTGATTGCTGAAACTCCTAATGTTGTAGTAGAAAGTGTGTGTGATGAAAAATTGGTCCTGAAACCAGAAGCTGTTGGTTCTAGTTTAGATGAAAAAGTAAATGGGCATACTGAAGATTCCACTAACACATCAAACAATGAATCACTGTTGGTTGAAGATGGTAAACGACCACAGCGCAGAAAAGCTAAACAACAACCAAAGTATGAACTAGATTCTGATGAAGATCCATTTGGTAACTATTCTGATGATGACTATGACCCTGGAATCTCTGGAATAAAGAGTGAAGATGATGATGACAATGATTGTAGTGGATTGGATGACGATGATGATGATTATAGTGATTCAGCCAAACCAAAAAGAAAAAAAGCACGCAAGTTATCACAAGCTGGATCACAAAATAAAAGTCCTGTTAAAAGAGGAAGGCCACCTAAAGTTCCTGTTGTGACAACTGTAAAACCTGACAGCCAACCTGAAGATGACTTAGATGATATTGAACAGTGTCTCGAGTCATCTGTGATCAAGGGTGATAAAAGTATATTCATACCAGATAGCCCAGAAAATTCAAACACTGGAAAGAATGCAGATCCCTGCAATAAAGAATTTGAGAATTTCCTTGCCCAGAGAACTTCCCTGCAAGTGAAGAAAGTTTCTAAGAAGCAAGCATCCCAGAATTTTCCATCACTAGACATTCCTACCATAGAGCCTACAGAGGCTAAAAAATATACTGAAGTGGCTTCTCAAACAAAAACTATTAAATTGAATGCTATTGGTGTTCAAACCAGCTCAGCATATTCAATCAAAATGTCTCAGAATATAGAATTGTCTCAGTCTCAAGCAGAAAAGGCATGTGAATTCTTAAATGGCATCCTCAAAACTACATCAGAACTTGGATCCCTGATGACTAAAAAATCAGAAGAATTCATAGAAAAGAAAATAAACACAAATCATGTAAAAGACACAACAAAGGTTGATTATTGCATCAAGAAGGCATTTCTCTTATTTAAACTTGCCAAGGACAACTTAACAACAATGGAAGAAAATCTCGAAAAGGATTATGAAGAATTTTTGATTAAAAATAATTTGTCACAGGCTATAGAAACAGAAAAGAAAATTGCTCCAAAAAAACCTGAACCGGGCAGCGACAGTGACTGTGAGATTGTTGAGGAGCCAAAGGCATCGTCAAGCAAAACCAATCCTAAGACAGTATCGCAATTCAATCCGAAGACAGTATTTCTCAACAAAGAATTATCTATCAAAATTGCCAAAAAAACATCTACAAATATAAAAACTGAAACTATAACACAGAAAGCAATGAATGTCAAAGGCAGACATGCAGTTTGGTTAAACGACTCGATAATGGTAAAAAAAGTTAATTCTTCGCCGTCTTTTTTAGCCCAGGACAGCCGAAATAAAAAACCGCCTGATAATTATGTGACAGAACAAATGGTCAATCAGTTTTTTCGGAACTACTACCGCCAACAGGCGTTGACGATGTGTAAACCATTCATTTCGCCTCAATGGCCGCAAGTAAAGACTGATGTTGTCTGCAACTACTTTATTGTGAACAAAGATGAAGAAACAGGTTCTACTTGCTTAGAAGAGCAGCAGCTGATTCTGGATCCCAGCATCATAGAAGAAAACACCAATGGGCATGATGAAAAACATGAGTTTTATGAGGCGGGTTCTGCACTGCAGGGTACACAAACATCTCCAAGAAAACTCATCTCCCTATGCACTGAAGTTTTGCAAAAATATCAATTTGTTGATCAAGTTGATCATCCAGTTAATGTAGAGTCATTATTCAAATTGTGTGTTAAGCAAGTACACTCTATCTTTAACCCTGAAAATGATGACGGTGGATTAAGTGAAACTTCTGAATGTGACAATAATAGCGAATATTCGGGAAGTACTGGGTTACAGAACTATGACGTGTCCACTTTGCAAACATTGTGTTTCCAGAAAGTATCAGAATTCTTTACTAATAATTCTGAAACCATTTCTCCACATGAAGAAAACACAGATAATGTAAGTTTTCCAATGATCACAACAGCCAGACTGACCAATGTTAGAAGTCTGCAATATTGTGATTCACTAGACTATTTTTCGGCGTCAAGATATAACCCTTCTACACTGAAGAATGCAATGATAGACCTTATCAATGATACCTGGCTCAGACAAGAATTGTACTCTCCAAAATCTCTTCAGAAGATTTCTCTTGACAGCATCAGGAATTTAATGTTCCAAGATTCACTTCAGGATAACTGTCAAAACAAATATGATACCCTGCATGAAAGAAATGGACACAATGTTATGAGTTTGTTCAAATTGTGTTCTTTATTTATGTCTAAATATTTTGGAGTTCAAGCGCAAAATCGTGACAATGATGAATCACATATAAACACTTTAACTATAGATAATATCAACACATTGACTGAGGAAGCTTTCTTAAATTTAGAGGAGAACTCAAAAGATTCTCATTATGAAGAAGAAGCATTTGAAAATGATGATGATTTTCATTTTGACAATGACATGAATGACCCTGGCAACAATGAGGACGAAGACAGTAATTGGGAATCACAAGTAGTCCTTAGAGAACTCAAATCTGGTATAATATCCAGCATTGCAAATAATACCGTGATAACGGAAGGTGTGAATTCTATTGAAGAACCTGTCGCCGCTCGAATCAAACAGGAAGTTTTTGATGAGCAAACGGAGGATGATAGTCAACCGGTAAATATCAAGACTGAGCCTGTTGAGAATCACTTGGAAATGGTTAACATTCCAAACCATATACACGAAGAACTAACCAATATAGCAAAGAAAGAACGTCCAGATTATGGAGAAAATCCTATTGAAGTGCAACAACCGATTCCCACAGAAATTAGAAATTATGACGTTGAAACTTTTGAATCATTTGTGAGAACTAGTAAAATGATTCATGCTATCAGTGAATATAAAGACCCTGATGACGATCCTATTTTCAGCCAAAGTGCTTATAGAGCAAGAGTACAGTATGAACCAGATTCAGACAATGAATATAACAACAATGATAACTTGGATTTGTTTCTTATTTCTCGTGACTCAGAACCGAATCCAGTAATCGCAAAAGGCAGTCTCATGGAAAGCAGTTCAGATGATGAAAACAGCGATAAACAAAAGTCTGACAAGAAGTTAGATAAACGAAAACGGGGAAAATATAAAAGACCCGCTAAAAATAATAAAGCTAAAGAAAAACAAGTCAATCAAGAAGTTGACGATAAACAGAAGTCTAAAGATAAATACACAAATAATATAATTGACGAAAAGAGTAAATCGAAAGATAGCAGCACTATGATAAGTGAAATAGCTATCCTGACTAGAAGGATGAAGGAAAGGATTAGAAATGAACAACTGAAGGAAGATTCATCTAATTCGGAATCAGAGCCTCTGGACACGCTTAGTAAGAAGAAAAATAAATCTTCAGAATATGAGAAAGAAGAGAATAAGCCAATAGCACAGAGAATAGAGAAAAAAGATAAAGGGAAACCTTCAAAAAAGAAAAGAATTGTGGAAGATGATATTCAATGCAATAATGTTGACTCTACTGAACAAATAGGAGACAATCTGGATGCATCCCAAACTAAAGATAAAGAAGCAGAAGACAATGCTTTCTCCGGATTCACTAATGATGACCATAATGAAGATTTCCAGAAAAGATTAATCGATATTTATGACAGAATCCTACCTACATTCGATATGCAATCCACTGAAAATGACGTAAATGTTAATGTCGATGGATGTTTTGATAGATCTCAGTCGCCGCTAATGATGATCGACGAACCAGCAGAAGAATTAGAGTGTGAACCTACCATGCCAATATTCGAAGATAAAGCCAAAGGGCCTAGAAAAACAAAAGCTAAACCCAAAAACAAACAGACTCCTGAAAACAGTGAAGTAGACAAAAACGAAAAACTGCCACAAGAAAAGGTTGACACCAACTACATTGATCGCAACGGCTGGAAGTGTTACCCTTTCGATGCTGCAGATGCCAAGTTGTACCAAGTACCATATGTGGGCTTAGACAAGCTGCCTGAAGAATTTGTTGACACATACTTCCAATACCAGGAAGTAGCCGAAAAGTGCCAGGAAGATACTGAAGTTGACAGGTAATTACAATAAACTCTATGTTTACAGCATCCATAAAAATCTGAATATGATTGTAATAAATATAATATTTTTTGCAGGCTCGCCAACTTACAATCTCTGCACAGAGGGTCTAGTGCTAAAGATCTTAAATCCACTAGAGCTATGAAACAACGAGATGGTCAAAAGTCTGGTGCAACAACAGATGCTGAATGCGAACGTTCCAGTCCTGACAGAGAGCATTACAATTACAATGAACTGGCCCCATCTGACGATGAAGCAGCTGATATCAATGAAGAGTTGCCTCCTCCTGTAAGTTTACTTGTCACTAGATTATTTCCCATAGTCGCTTAATGGAGTTATTTCGTGAGGCAGTAGAGTGGTGAGGGAGGGTTGTGATATTTAATGTCTCCATGCAGGCAATTATCCAATGAGATAACCTCCAGTCTTCGACCTTATCTCAAAGAGTCATCTTAAACTTGTAAACATAAACCCTTTGTCTGATTTCAGGTCCCCACAAAGTCTTCAGACAACTTCTTAGCCAAGAACTCTCTGATGGACGACAACGAAAGCGAAACTGAAGCCGAAGGAACTAAAAAGAACGAACGTGAAGATACGGAAGATACACCTTTAGCAGCTAGAAAACATTCCAAAGCCAATCAAAAGGCAGTAACAGTGTTTAAAAACACTAAAGATTTGGTGCTGACAGCAGATAAAATGATGAAGTCAGAGTTGGCTATACTACACGCGCCAGTGGTGTTGGACGATGATGTTGTAGAACAAAAATACTCTCCGCCGAAAGAACCAAAGGGCGAAACTAAATATAAAGAGGTATTTTACTTTGCATTGTTGAGTCTTGTATTGAAGTGGATAGAAATAGGTTTTTTTTTTCTCTTTTCTGTTTACTATCTGCGAGCAGCTCATTGGCCTTTATCAGATGATCTGTCTTTCATGACATGTAGAGGCTTTCATCCAGTGATGCAGCCTCGTTCATTACGCTAAGCAAACAGTAATTTGTTTGCTCTCCTCAGCCGTATAACTTCGCCCTCTGTGTTCAGCAGATCCAGGGCAAGTGGGTTGGTATGGTGTTCAAGACGACATTTGTAATTCTTTATTCTGTTTTCGGTTTCTTCCTTTACTGTGGGCATCTCCAGATATTTATGTATTTCACTGTTCCTTGTAAACCATGGTGCAGATGAGATGTTGCGAAGTAGTTTTTTTTGAAAATGTTGAATAATTTCAATGTTCGAGTTGCTGGCAGAACCCCAAAGTTCTAAGGCGTATGTCCAGATTGGCTTAAGGATGGATTTATAGATGAGCAGTTTGTTCTCGAGTGAGAGCTTAGATGATCCACACAACAGCCATTGTAAATCTCTATATCTTATTGCAAGTTCTTCCTTTTTGCCCAGAATATGTGTTTTCCAATACAGACCTCTGTCGAGGTGGCAACCAAGGTACTTAACACAGTTTTGTGGGGTAGAGTCGCGCCTTTCATGGTTATTGCTGGACAGTTTCCTTTCCTCAAGGTGAATGTTATATGACTGTACAGATTTCGTTGGACTTGCTTGTATGCGCCATTTATCTAGCCAGTGTTCTAGTTTGTTTACATGGCATTGTAGCAGACTGGATGCCTTAGCCGGGTCTGTACTACTAGAGAGGCAAGCTGTGTCGTCGGCATATGTGGCACATAAAACGTCTTCTGTAAGTGGTATGTCTGCCGTAAAGATGGTGTACAGTACTGGCCCCAGAACAGATCCCTGTGGGACTCCTGCTTGGCATTCTCTGAATGAGGAGAAACTTCCATTAACTTTTGTTAAACAATAGACCCTTGTGCCAGACACGATCGAACGCCTGTTTTATACCTAGGAAGACAGCGGAGCAGAATCCCCTTTTCTCTAGTGTTTGCCTTATTTTTCTGACAACGCGGTGGACTTGTTCTACAGTTGAGTGCAAGGCACAAAATCCAAATTGATGGTAAGGGATAATTTTTGCTTCCAGCAGCATTGGTTTTAGTCTCCGTAGGAAAACCTTTTCAAATAACTTTGATATAACGGGCAACAGGCTTATCGGTCGGTATGACAATTGACCGAGCGAGCGAAGCGAGCGAAGCGTCTCCGTTTCAGGTTTGGGCAAAAATGCTTTCGTATGTCCGGTTGTTCTCCTCTACAGTTCGCATTTATGAACCGATTCTCGTGAAATTTTGTGAGCAGGTTGGAAAAATAAATAGAATTTTTTACTCGAGCCAGTTTTTAGATTTTTTTCAAAATGGCGGAGATATGGGGTTTTAAAATGTAAAAAAATCGCTACAACCCAAACGGCTCGATGGATATTAACAAATGAGGTGTCGTTGGATTCGTAAAGACCATGAGAGTGAAACAGACTATATAATTTTAGTAAAAAGTCAATAGTTTGTATTAAACATCGCGAAATGTAGTTTACAAAGTTATTGGTGCGGCTACTTTCATACTGCATGTACGTAACCAGGTACATTCATAAGTTTGTATGTGTTATTGAAAGAAAATTATTTGGGTTATTTTTTTTATGTGTGTTAGCAGTTCAGCTTTCCCACCGACATACTCGCGAGGTCTACAGCTCACAGAGCCACTAGTAATAATAATCATAATCGTTTATTTTCAGAAAGACATGTACATTATAAACTTGTTTAGCATAGTAAACAAGGGATGTATCGCTACTCCCTAAAAAAGGGTGAACCCTGTGTTTTAGGATAAGTTGCTGCTACGTTCCACTAGAATAAATGGCTCAGATTAAAATACTACATAGTGTCTAAACAATTGAGTACTTGCTTAACCATACTCCGTTTTGTGTGATGTGGGGCTAGCCCATTGTCGCAGCTAGATATGACTTCTTAGAATGCATCAACTTTAATGTAAATTAGAATTCTTATCAATACCAATGAGTTCTTCAAGTTAGAAATAACGTTGAACTTTAATTTTCAGAAGAGTATGCGGGTTCATTCGAAGCGCGAACGCACCAAGTCCGATGACTCCTCTTCTGAGGAGGAGAAGCAGTGGGTCAACACCAAAGAGAAACTGCTGAAGAAGATGGAGAAGAAGACTACTGAGGATACTAGGTGAGGATGTCTGATGGATAAAGAATATTCAATGTTTTGAAGTATATATTTTTTTATCACACCTGCTCTGAAAATACATACTAATTATACCAATTAGAGGGAAGAAACGCCTTTATCCCGCCCTTCAAATCCTTTCATCCCAAGGTATGGAAGTTTGTATGAAAATCCTTCCGACCCAAGGGTGGGAAGTATGTATGAAATTCCATTACATACCCGGTTTTTTTTATTTTTATTTGTCAGCAGTCATACTGCAAAGAGACTTTAACTGTCTACTAATTAAATTTCAAGTAAATTGTTACTGGCCACATACAGTTTTTTTTTTACCAGTTACATACCAACCTCCTTGGTGCATACAGAAAATTAAAAACGAAATTATTTTTGTATATAAAACGCGCGGAATCACGGAAGAAGTGGCTGCATGACCTTATGATCTTAGCCTACTCCAGAAACGGGCGAATAAAAAAAGGAAAAGCCCGCGCATTTTCGCAAAAACTTCGATTGATTTAGCATTTATCTTTGTGTTTTTTGTAAAATATGGATACTTCGAGCGACAGTGATGATGTTATCCCTAACACACCGCCAGAACTATTAGAGACGGCCCAAGAAGTTGTTGATAATCTGTTGCCGGAAAAATCTAAATGCAGATACAACAGTACTTGTACTTTTAACTAAATATAAACATTTCTATGCATTTATGTCTATAATTTTCCTCGTAGGTGTAATAAAAAGCACTATACATACCTCAGGATAAAGTACAGTTCCATACCTCAAATGGTTTGCGCCCCTCGCAAGCTCGTGGCGCAAATGCCATAATCTCGGTATGGAACTGTCACTTTCTTCCCTCTGAAGTAATGTACTATTATACGATAGCATAGAATTGTTTATTTCATGAACATAGGTTACATTTAATACAGGTCTTAAATAAATTTTATTACCGCTATGTCCTACCAGTAAAATGGTGTATAAATATTGTTTTCTAAGTACCTACAACATTTATACATATTATTTGATTAGATTACGCATATATTATTACAAAAAAATGTCAAACTTAATTACAAAATTGAGATTTATCATTAATGAGCAGATGGAATAATTTACTTTTAAACGGTTGTAAATTTATATCTTTTATGTCGTTTGTATGCAAGTATGCCCCTTTGTCATATGAGAATGTCGCAAAATGCTAAGCTCTTATTCAACCCTCCCACCCAACCCGTTTACAATCCTGTCTTAATCTCGCCCCCCCCCCCCCCCCCGCTCCGCAGCGTGGACGACGCGAAACGCGCCAAGCTAGTCACGGAGTTCATCGAGCGGCGCGACACGGCTCCCGCGCAGCCGCGCAAGCAGCCGCGCCGGAAGCTCTCGCGCCGGAAGCGGCTAGAGAAGGAGAAGCAGATGAAGTGAGTGATAGACGAGTTTTAACACAAATACTGTCCAACAAAGGCTTGCTGAAAGTGGGCTCAACTGGGCCGTGATTCTGCAAGCGAATCGCATGACAGTGGCTGTAGCGAGGGCTCAAAATTCCTGTGCTGGCTGGTCGACCGACAAACAAACCGGAATTTCGCGCTCTCGCTATAGCCACTGACATGCGATACGCTTGCGGAATCCGGTCCTTGCACCTCTGCCACCATGTATGGCAAAAGGAATGACGTTATATTGTTTTCATCACATCTATTCAAAAAGATCTACTTTAGTCCCGGCAAACAGGGACTAAAGTAGGTCATTTAGTCCCTAGGGACTAAAAGTAACTTTTTAATTTTGTTGCCAGTACAAAGGAAAAAAATGCTGTCACTAATCAGTTTTACTACCACTCAGGCTGACAGACCCAATTAAAAGAGAGATCGATTCTATACGCAGCCAATAAAAAAAAAATTGTACTAAAATGCGTACTCGACACAGATTAGATAATCCGATCGACAGAATCGATTGACACCCATTGGTGACAACAGAGAAACAACCTTACAGAATTGATATCGAAACACGGACCAAATAATTAAAAAGTTGTGGAAAATTTGTAAACAAAGCGCGCCAAATCTGAATGCTGTAATTATTTCAATTTCGTTTGCGGATATGAGTAAAGAATATGAGTGAAAGTGAGTGTCTAACTCCAGATGATAACAACTTAGGATAACAACAAACGCTAATGACAAATACAAGATCTGTTACCAATAAAATCACGAGGAATGTAAATACGTATGTAAAAACTGTAATCCTGTAGAAAAATTCAAGAGTTTATCTGAAAATGCTTTTTGAACCAATTTTCAAGATTTAGCCAATACTAAACAAGCTTTAACTATGTGGAGGACATATTCGTAATTGGTAATTTCTTTATTGTACTAACACAAGAATGACATACTTACAGAAAACTTATAATACATAACAAGAGACTTCTTCCAACAAACCATTACACACCACATATCACGACGATTGTGTAAATAAATAATAGGGTGTAACAGAAAGGGGTGTACAAGCCGGAAGAATGTTGTTAGGGACATCATTTTGAACAACTTTCACTATGGGACCGAGTTGATCAGAGCAACATTATTTTTCACTCCACCATACCTGATCTGTATCAGCTGAGCGCTAGGCCCGAAATGTACTGAGTTAATAAAAATAAAGTTGCTCTGATCAAGTTGGTCCCATAGTGAAAGTTGTTTAGAATGATGTCCCTCTTTCCGCTTGTACATCCCTTTCTGTTACACCTTGTAGGTAGGTACATGTATGTTATTTTATTGATTACTTACTACTTTTCTCATAGAGGGTGATGAAAAGTAGAGTGTCCACCTCAGGAGTAAAAACTATTTTTGGCTCGAGTGATGTACTTTGAATCCCTCGCTCCCTCAGGATTCTACTTTCGAGTCCCTCGTTACACTCGGGACTCAACTCTAGAATCCCTCGGTCGCTCAGGATTCAAAAAACACTCTCGCCCTAAAAATAGTTCTTTACTCCCTTGGTAAACAATCTACTATTTTAGATTTGTCTTAATCAGTCTCGTAAAAAAACGGCTGAGCAGATTTGGGTGTTTGGTATAAATGACGCCAAACATCTTGAGCAAAATGTGACGTGGTGGGGGAAAGTTTGCGCATGTACACTTACGTGCCAAAAAAACGACGCACTTAAAATTCTCAAAACAAATCGTACCTACAGTATACTGCATGAATGTTAGTGCACAATACTATATACTTACTTAGTTCAATCGATAGAAAATGAGAAAATATACTGTACCATTTGCATGAGGGACTGAGCGGTAACAGGTGCACAATAACTGTTTGAGACACGCGAAGTAGGTACATTTGCTGCGAACTATACAGACTTAATGGTCTGTGGATATGACTATCAAAATAAAACTTTAAATTATTTAGCGACATTTGTCGTCTTTATTGGTGTCTATTAACAAAGAATAATGATTTGACAAAAGACAAGATTTTTTTATGGGATACCTACGATTGAAATTCCCTAAAAATACGTTTTTCCACGTACACCTATAAAACATAATAATATCTCCATCGATAGAAAACTCATTATATACCACCTTTCTGGCTTGCCCTTTTAAAACTACGTTCGGACGTCGAGGCATTTTTTATCCGTGATTTCACTGCACGCAAGTGTATTGGGCAGCGACGAGACGTGAACTCAAAGCGGGAAACGATGGTTGACCAATAGCGTGGCTAGGCGCGCTCGATGCGATGCTCCTTCCGCACGCCGCGTCCCGCACCCCATACCGTGGTGCGCAGTATCATATATCAGATGGTTTCTGCGCATGCAAGGTCATTTGTTCAAGTTGTTTGGCGTCTATTATACACAGATAGTTTATAATTTTTGTCATGGATTACCATAAAGGATCCTTTTTTGTTCCGATAATTCTGTATTCCATTATTAACCGACTTCCCAAAGGAGGAGGTTCACATTTCGTCCAGATGTTTTTTTTTTTTTTTTTAATGTATGTGCCCCGATTGCGCCTAGATGGATGGACCGATTTGGAAAATTATTTTTTTGTTTCAAAGGGTTTACCTTCCCATTGGTCCCATTGACACCAGGTCAGGATCTGATGAAATCGAGGGAACTCTTCAAATATTATAGGCAGACCTATAGTGATTTTTGTGTTTTTTATAATAACTCGTGCAAATGCACATGGTAAGCATAATATTGTGATGCGGAACTGATAATGAAGCCCACACATGGCCACCAGAACTGCTCCATACTAGGTACAAATACAATGCGTGGCTGACGGGCAGGCAACGCATAGCCTAAACCGGTGCACCGAGAGCCATGAAACTTTGTACAGAGGTTCCTTAGTAGCGTGGGGTTAATAGGGAATGCAATTTCGAGATCCGAGATCGCCAATTCGAGATCTCGCGAGACTGGAAATGTCAATCTCGGGTAGGTACATTTTATTAGGTCTTGTTAGACGTATTAGATGAGCCTAAGCGATGGTTTACAAGTAAGGTTACCATTCTTCCGTCTAGCACCTTCCAGCTCTATCAGCAGGCGATGATGAGGATGATGATGAGAAAATCGCCAGAAGATATGAATAGGATTTGTTATGAACTCATGAAGAATCTAATTTGCCCTAACTCCGAGTGTACAAGGAAACAAATATCTCAGGGTGCCCTCTCCCTCCTTCGAGCTCCATCATCAGGCCAGCTATTATTATGTTTTCATCTGAACAACATTATCATACCAAGATCAGTAATGATAATGATAGAAGAACTAGAAGTGGGTGAAATTTCCATTCCTAGATTTGTTGCACACTCATCGGTTACTGCAAACAAGTCAACCAATAATAAAAATCTATCTCGAAAATCTCGTCGAGATCTCGCCAAATTATGCCTCGAGATTGATCTCGAAAAATGAGCCTAGATCTCGCGAGATCTCGATCGGGATTGCATTCTCTAGTGGGGTAGCACTGAGATGGGATTTGACAAAATTAAGTTCCCAAGGGGGCGGGGGGGTAAGGGTTTACAGTTTGTATTAAACTCAATCTAATCAAATAGGGTTTGTGGAAGTCGGTTTTTTTCTAAAGTTTACTTTTTGTTTCAATTATTCAGAAGATGGACTCAGACAGTATTACCTGGAGAAAATCTAAACGGACGCAGACAGATAGGTTTAGCTGCCTCAGAGTCTGAAAGTAGCTTTGTACCGTCAGTGCGATTAACAAATAAAAGATATCGCCGCGCCTTTTCCCATACGGGGTGGCAGAGGCACAACTGTATATAAGTTACTCTATGCCGTCAGTGACCTCTGGTTTTGCTCCTATCCTATCTACCTACCTATAAATATTTCTATTGAGCAGGTTCTTGAACAATGCGCTGTTTGGAGACGCTGCTGCGCTTGCCGGCAAGAAGACCGGTGCGCAAAGCTACTCGAAAGGACGACGTAACATTAGAAAGGTAACAGCTGTGACACATGAGGAGAATTCGCGTCGGCAGCAATCGCCGGCAGCCTTAATACGAGGTCGGGTGCTTTCGGCGGTTGTCGACTGCTTTCGGCTGTCGTCGCTGCTGTCGGCTGTCGTCGACTGCTGTCGGCTGTCGTCGACTGCTGTCGGCTGTCGTCGACTGCTGTCGGCTGTCGTTGCTGCTGTCGGCTGTCGTCGACTGCTGTCGGCTGTCGTCGCTGCTGTCGGAGTCGTCGACTGCTGTCGGCTGTCGTCGCTGCTGTCGGCTGTAGTCGAATGCTGTCGGCTGTCGTCGACTGCTATCGACGCACATTCTGTTCATGTTTGATCGTGTGTGAAGCTGAATCGCTACCTTGTGCTATAGTATTCGCCCAAAGTGAGGCTTGCGCGGTGGTGACGGGGCGGGCGCAAAATATCGCACATATGAAATCGCCGCTTGTGTCCATACTGTAGCGACTAAGGCGGGTGTGGCTCACGTGCGGCGCCGCCGCTTGTGTCCATACTGTAGCGACTAAGGCGGGTGTGGCTCACGTGCGGCGCCGCCGCTTCTGTCCATACTGTAGCGAATAAGGCGGGTGTGGCTCACGTGCGGCGCCGCCGCTTGTGTCCATACTGTAGCGACTAAGGCGGGTGTGGCTCACGTGCGGCGCCGCCGCTTGTGTCCATACTGTAGCGACTAAGGCGGGTGTGGCTCACGTGCGCCGCCGCCGCTTGTGTCCATACTGAAGCGACTAAGGCGGGTGTGGCTCACGTGCGGCGCCGCCGCTTGTGTCCATACTGTAGCGACTAAGGCGGGTGTGGCTCACGTGCGCCGCCGCCGCTTGTGTCCATACTGTAGCGACTAAAGCGGGTGTGGCTCACGTGCGGCGCCGCCGCTTGTGTCCATACTGTAGCGACTAAGGCGGGTGTGGCTCACGTGCGGCGCCGCCGCTTGTGTCCATACTGTAGCGACTAAGGCGGGTGTGGCTCACGTGCGCCGCCGCCGCTTGTGCCCATACTGTAGCGACTAAGGCGGGTGTGGCTCACGTGCGCCGCCGCCGCTTGTGTCCATACTGTAGCGACTAAGGCGGGTGTGGCTCACGTGCGGCGCCGCCGCTTGTGTCCATACTGTAGCGACTAAGGCGGGTGTGGCTCACGTGCGGCGCCGCCGCCGTGCCAGCCGCTGGCCCTATAGTCTATTCGTGATAAGAATGTAGTAAAGTCATCACTGTCCGGCGGCCTAGCCACGCCCCGTAACCAATCAAATCGTTTCCAATTATCAAGCCAAGTTCACAGTGACCAGTTGAAGGCAAACTTTAGAACGCGAGGGTTGTGTCCTGTCCTGTGAGTGTGTGTTAAGAGATTTAAATTTAAATTTCACTGCATTCTTATCACGAATAGTCTGTAGTCACCGCGCATTCACTCTGGATGCGGCCATGCACATCAGGCTTTGAAAGTTCATCAACGCCAGTACCTACTGAAGGAGAGGAAGATGCTCTACAAATACTTATCTTACTAAGTATTCGAATATGCATTTTACCTACTTTGACACATTTCTCTGTGCTTCTAGGTCATCGATAAGAAGTCGCTCGCGAGAAGCACAGTTATCGCCAACATGGACGAGTTCGAGAGGAAACGAAGACTGAATATGAAACAGATGAGATTGGTATGTTTTATCATCATACTGAACTTATGCGAGGGTGTTGGGCTAGTGGCATTTTGGAATGTCATATATGAAGCTGTTGTTAAGATACTACAGTTACAGCAACGTGTCATCCGAAACACGGAAACGCCTGAAACAAATGCCACATAGAAACCACTAATGCGCCCGGCACAAAACGTATGGAGAAGTGAAAAATATAGTTGCTCTGATTAAATCGTAGTGAAAGTTGTTCAGAATGATGTCAAGTTTCAAGTTTATTTATTGCACTCCATAGTAAATGTCCCTAACAAATCCCTAAAATAAAATATGTTACATTACATCCTGTATAAATATTTTATTTACCTCGCATGAATGATCTACTGTAATGGTTAGATCACGAATGCAGGGCTGAGAAGGGCGGATATGGCATTTTAGGTTAGAATGGGAAATGTAAGTCAAGGTGAGGTTAGGAATGTGAAGCAATTAGGTACCTGGTGACTTCTTGGGCGGAACTCCCTCGTGCCAATCGTCGTTGGCCGCACAGCTGGATAACGAGGGATCGGGCAGACCCTCGCTTGGGTGGAAATATGATCACTAAATGTTCTGGTGGCGGTTTTTTGGGTATAAATGCGTGGAACCAGCTTCCGGAGCTGATAGGTTGTATGGGTGGCTCGGTACTGATGAGGTGGAAACCTGAGAGCAATTTCAACGCGCGCTGCTCGATCTCGATTCGGAGATGCAATGTAGGTCAAAGATGGCGGCGTGGCCTCGCCTCGATGCGACGAGAGCGCACCCTGGCGTCTGACGTCACGCACTACGTTTTGTTTGCTGAACATCTACATAGTTGCATGACTCGGTTGTAAGTTAAATTACACCCTCGAACTATATTCGTCTAAATATCTCGGGTACACCCGATCCGTTAGCGTCCTTTGCAAGCTGCGCTCGTACGGGCGCCAAATTGGATCTTGTGCTGTAATAGGTCTCTTACGCCCCTCGTGTAACAATCTACTAATAAGCTCCCCCTCCCCCCTCCCTGTAGCGTGAGCTGCTCGGATACGACGAGGCGGTGAACGTGCTGGTGATAAACGACGAGCTCTGTCTCGAGTACGACTTCGAGGAGCTGCAGCCAGTCGTCACCGTGCACCCCTTCTTCACCAAGGTCATGAAGGCGCACCAGGTCAGCCCGAGATACTCTAGCAAAAGGCATTTTATCTGGGCCGGTAGTCGCGTACGGAACATGCCAGTGGCTAATACCGTAGCGCAAAAAAAAACCTGTTTTGCTTTGTCGACGGTGCCGAGATGCGCCGCGCGCGCTATAAACAAAACAATTTCGCGCTCTTGCTATAGACACTGCCAAGCCACACCCGTACGCGACTCGCCACCCTGTTATCTTAACTAGGTCAATGGGATTGGTAGTGGGCAGCGAAATGTGAAAGATTCATTTCTCAGTTCCATGTCCACTCTATCGCTCCTTTCGTTTTCAGATTTTCGTGCGTAAGATCAGTCGGTAGGTTTTAGTGCGTAAGATCAGTCTGTAGTTAGTGCGTAAGATCAGTCGGTAGGTTTTAGTGCGTAAGATCAGTCGGCAGGTTTCAGTGCGTAAGATCAGTCGACATGTTTTAGTGCGTAAGATCAGTCGGCAGGTTTCAGTACGTAAGATCAGTCGGCAGGTTTCAGTGCGTAAGATCAGTCGGCAGGTTTTCGTGCGTAAGATCAGTCGGCAGGTTTTAGTGCGGAGGATCAGTGGGCAGGTATTCGTGCGGAGGATGAATCGGCAGGTTTTCGTGTGAACAATTAGTCGGCAGACCACCCGCCAGATGGTCCTATGACTTTGCGAGGATAGTAGGAAAGCAATGGACGCGTCACGCTAGTTGCACAACATCCAAGCAGGCATTTACCCTATAGGCCTATCCTAGACCCAGCAGTGGGTTCCCGAATAGGCTGATGATAATGAATCGATATAATGTAGACACTTATTCCTATCGACATTGCCGCCGAATATTTCGGGAAATATATACAACTGGCAGGGCTTTCGTTTCAGTTATTATTCCAGTAGCTCAAATAAGTATTCGGGTTTGGTTATGTTCGATGTTTCTGTCCGTCACTTTTATTAACAATCCTTCACTCCACAGTACGAAGGCGTCAAGTTCATGTGGGACGCTTGCTTCGAGAGCCTCTCGATGGTCGACTCGGGCAACGGGGGCGGCGGCTGCATCCTCGCCCACTGCATGGGTCTCGGGAAGACTCTGCAAGTGCTCGCGTTATTGCACACGGTAGGTGCTCAGATTAAATACCCATTTACATTTGCTCCACAAACTGAGTTAACTGGAGGTCTCTGCGGTAGTGAAACGATCCAAACCAAAAGTCGGGCCATTGATTGGAATCAGTTTTTGCAAGGTGGCCTCAACCCAACAGCTGATTTAATTACTGCTGCGAGTAAACTTATCCGAAGTACCTATGATTGTAACTGTGTATGTAGTCTATTCCTTAGCAATAGGTTCTTATATGTATGTGTAATAATAATAATATGTATTATACTTGAATAGTCTTATTGTACGCGCAATTCTTCCCCTTACCTATCATCTCCGTCTCCTACGCAACATGGTTTGCTGGAAGAAATATCTTATTAGAGATAAGCTCGCCTTTGTACATATTTTTTTGCTATTTTTAGTGTCATGTGAGTACAATAAAGAAATTACGAAATTACGAATTCAGTGTATAACGAATTGAGACTTCTCGCTTATCCACAGCGAAGTTACAGGCAGTCAAATATGCGGTGAATGGCTTCCAGTAGTAGGATCTATTTTTTTATCTTTATTTTTTTATCTTTTATTAGAAACAGTCTCTTATATTAATGAATTGTTACAAGAATAAAGTATTTAGACTTATAGACCTACAGTTTCCTTAAGTAGAATCTACTTTAGGCTACGCTAGTTCGACTTGGCAGATACGTTCATCATAAATACAGCTTTGTAACGATCTTTTGGCGCGTGGCGAAAGATGGAACTAACGCTTGATGACCAGGAGTGAACGATCCGTGTTTCATTGTCAGGTTCGTTGCAATAAGTTGTGTAGAGCTGGCGCCCCCCTGTAAACGTCACTCATCAGCCTAAATATCGTTGGAAATCTGTAGTACTACATGTAGCACTGGTTATTATTTGAAGGTGCTCACACACCCGCGCGTCGGTATGCAGCGGGTGCTCGTGTGCTGCCCTCTGTCGACTGTGCTGAACTGGGTCGACGAAATTCACAAGTGGCTGGGGCCCGTCACCGATCAGATCAAGGTAACATTTAACTGCGACGGCAAACAGAATATTTACTATTTCGAAAATAAAAAACACAGGTTACACTGTATTGATCTTACTGAACCGATTTAATCATTTGATGCCTTCTGTATCATAATAATCACTCAGCTTGAATTCGAACAGTTATGTATGGTACCATATGAACCGCTTGTCTTTGGCAAACCATTCAAAATAAACAGTAATGTCTCTTCTGTTCCCCGAAACCCTAATACTATAGCTCGTCTAAGCTGAAATGACGCGCCCCACTCCTTGTTCCACGTTTGTATGACAAGGAAATACAAAACCAAGGAGTGGGGCGACTCATTTTAGCTTAGACGAGCTCTACTAATGTCCATTATAATTATTTTTCAAGTCTCCCAAACTGAAAAGGAAACTACAGGTAATATAAGCCAATGCATTATTTGTGGTCATTTTCTCTCGCATACAACCAAATAACCAAATAGACAATAAATATACTGTCGTTTCCAGGTATTCGAGCTCTCCAAATTAAAGAAGACATACGAGAGAGCATACCAGCTAGAAGACTGGTACAACGGCGGCGGAATCTTCATTGTCGGCTACGAGTTATTCCGCAGCCTGACAACATTGGACCCCCAATTAGACGATATTCGGCCGACCATCATCAATAAAATCACCTCCGCACTCTTGGACCCCGGACCAGATATAGTGGTCTGTGATGAAGGTCATTTGCTGAAGAATGACAGCTCAGTGCTGGCTATAGCCATGAGTAGGGTACGGACAAAGCGAAGGATCGTCCTGACTGGCACTCCGATGCAGAACAATCTGAGAGAGTACTATTGTATGCTGAATTTTGTCAAACCAAATCTGCTTGGAACATATTCGGAGTATTCTAATAGGTTTGTAAAAGCTTCTAAAGCCGCGGCACGGTCTTAATAAAATTTTAATTTTGTTATGAATAAATACCGTTTCGTGTTCACTGAGCTTGATGTACCTTCAATTTGTGTTCATCAATAATTCGACAATATTTTCCCCGCAGATTCGAAAACCCAATAATGAACGGACAGCACCGCGATTCACGCGAAGAGGACATCAAGCTGATGAAACAACGGACGCACATCCTGCACAAGGTTCTAGAAGGATGCCTCCAGAGACAGGAGGCTTCCGTCCTATACCCTTACTTGCCGAAAAAGCACGAATACACAGTGTTTATATCGCTGTCTGCCTGCCAAGCGGACTTGTATAAGAAATACTTGGCGCACTGTGTCGTCAAAGGCAAGCAGAGCCTGTTGAAGGACTATAACATTCTGCAGAAGATCTGGTCGCATCCGCAAGTGTTGCATCACTTCCAGCTGCGGCAGAGGGATGCGAAGGCTCTTAAAGGTAAGTGTTTTCATCGTTCAACTAAAATACTTATTCCTCTACTCCTACTCTATCTTTTGTTTTAATATTTTTATTTTTTTTATTACGAGCCTGCAATGTCCCACTGCTGGGTAAAGGCCTCTCCTCTCCCCCTTTTTCACTCTATTCGATCCCAACGATGAGATCCAACTCATCACTCCTCACTCTATCTAAAAGTTTATTAATTTCTGTATTCACAGACGAAGTGAAGCTAGAAGACGACCTAGCACGAGAGGACCTGACCGCCACTGAAGACACGAAGCCTCAAGACACCGACATCTGGTGGCTGGAGCACTTGGACGGCGGGAACATGCTCGACTGCCTCGAGAGCTCCAACAAGTTCGTCACGGTCTTCAAGATACTGAAGGAGTGTGTGGAGCTCGATGACAAACTGTACGTGAGATGATGCTTATCAGACTGCATCGCTAGGCAAAGTTATTTATCACTGGTCGCTGGTTGACGACAAAAGATCATATTAAAAAAAAACAGAAATGTTTACCGTGTTATTACAAAAAATAGTAAACGCAGTTTAACCTCAAAATAAACGTCAAATCCCATACAATTTCGTCTTTAAACAGGCGTTAAACGGGAGTTTATTTTTTGTAATAACACCCTTATTGTTTAACAGAGATAACATTTACATAGTGTAGTAGGCCTTTAAGCGAACATTTGGCGTGAAAATGCATGTGATAAATTTCTTTGACTTATAAACAGTGATCGGATATTCGGATGCATATTTACCTAAAGTTCAGGTGTTGGCTAATATGGAATGCGCTTTGCTATCGAAACAATTCTGATTTAAGTGATCAAATCATAGTGATAGATAGTGATTAAAATGCTAGTTACTGATAATTAATACATATGGAAACATAATTTAACCCGTTGAGTGCCCTTGGACACTCGAGGGGTTATCAAAACATATATTTTATTTTTATTTTTTTTCAGACCTTCTTGTACCCTTACATACACAATACACATATTTGCATCAGGGATCAAATATTAACGCTAAATAAATATGCATCCGATAAGTTACACAATATCGAGATACCTTTTACCCGGTTTTTTTTTTGAGATAAATTATTATTATTTTGTTAATTAATCCTGTCCATCCTAGGTTTGCTGGAAGAGATATCTTATTAGAGATAAGCTCGCTTTTGTACATGTTTTTTTCATTATTAAGTGTCTGTATTCTGTTTTTGTGCAATAAAGTTTAAAGTTTATTATACACCCGAGAAGGGGAAGGCCCAGTAGGAGATGGAGGGACAACCTGGATAAGTTCCTGCCGGGGTGGATGGAACAAACTGCAGCCAGAGATGTGTGGGCTCGAACCGGTGAAGCCTTTGCCCAGCTGTGGGACACCGCAATGGGCTAGATAAAAAAATAAATTTAGAAGCCGCTTTCATACTTTTACAGTTAAAAACAAACTTTAGGTAAATATGCATCCGAATATCCGATCTCTGCTTATAAATGACTAGGGTGGCAGACATTGGACATAGCACAGGCTTCTGACTAAGCATGCGTTTGCGATCACTGCCTCCCATTGATGTCCCGGTCACTCCCGCTTAACTCAGACTTCCCGCACATGGTGTTATGCGACGACATTGTATGGTGGCAAAATAGTTTGCAACCCGTCCTAGACTAATCCAATCCTTGCTGTGCTTTTGATTAATTGCTCCACGTCTCTCCCTCAGCCTGATATTCTCAACATCGTTGTTCACGATGGACGCGCTCGAGTACTTCCTGAAGAAGATCAACGGCTGGAGCCTCGGCCAGGAGTACTTCCGACTGGACGGGTCGGTGCCGCCCGAAGTGAGACAGAAGTGGTGTCGCGAGTTCAATGCCGAGACCAACCACAAGACCAAGTGAGTGCGATCAGCTTAAACAAACATGTACATTTACATAGGTACTCAGCACGCATGCACGTGGCCTGGCGTGGCGCAAACATATTTTCTAACTAATTTTAATTATTATTTTTTTCCGTGAAGCGTGATGAAACCTTAGCCCATAGCTGCGGCGAAGGGCTCCAGTCCCCTGTCACGCAAAATGGTGTATTTAATCACCGGCTAAAATTGGACACAGTGATGCCTCTGCCACCCCGTTTGGGAAAAGGCGTGACGCTATGTTATGTTTGTTTAATTACTTATTCAATAGCAATGGTTTCCTGTGTCTCCACACTCAAAGCCTGTACGGTGGCTGCCCTCTTTGCCAGGACTGGCGGAAAAAAAACGTTTTGACTTCACATGCTCGTAAAGTTCGTCTTTATGTTGGGTATAGGCTGCATAAAGTCACATTTTATACACACGTGCATAAAGTAAAATCTTCGTCTAAATCTCAGACTCTGACAAAGGTTGTCAGGTGAACAGCCACACACACCTATGCTAAGTGCCACCACTGCCACGTATAAAAAATATATCGGCGGAAGTCCTTATTTTTTTCTTTGCGTTGCATTTTGCAACTGTTTTTGCAATATTGCTGTTTAATTTTGCTCACAATCGATGTCATGCAGAGTGTATAACTCGTACATAAAACCCATTTTACCCTCGACCTGACTGATATACGTCTCGGGTAAAATGGTGCGTTTTATGCACTTGTTGTACTATCTACCATTTTTACTATGCTGAATTGAATACCCTTGTCAAGTAACCAATTTTCTCCGCAGACTATTCCTGATCTCGACACGCGCCGGCTGCCTGGGCCTGAACATGACGGCCGCCAACCGCGTCATCATCCTCGACACCTCGTGGAACCCCTCGCACGACATACAGAGCATCTTCCGCGTGTACCGCTTCGGCCAGAAGAAGGACTGCTATATCTACAGGCTGGTCGCTATGGTGAGTCCCTGAGTATACAACCGCGTCATCATCCTCGACACCTCGTGGAACCCCTCGCACGACATACAGAGCATCTTCCGCGTGTACCGCTTCGGCCAGAAGAAGGACTGCTATATCTACAGGCTGGTCGCTATGGTGAGTCCCTGAGTATACAACCGCGTCATCATCCTCGACACCTCGTGGAACCCCTCGCACGACATACAGAGCATCTTCCGCGTGTACCGCTTCGGCCAGAAGAAGGACTGCTATATCTACAGGCTGGTCGCTATGGTGAGTCCCTGAGTATACAACCGCGTCATCATCCTCGACACCTCGTGGAACCCCTCGCACGACATACAGAGCATCTTCCGCGTGTACCGCTTCGGCCAGAAGAAGGACTGCTATATCTACAGGCTGGTCGCTATGTACGTGTGTATCTTAACGCAATCTTTTCATTTTCATTTCCCATATTCACTAACCTAAATATTTGGTCCGAAGATCACTCCTTATAGACGTTGCTTCGAGTTTGCCTCATCGCTTCTCACCGATCCTTTAACTTGTTATTTTTTGTTCTCAGGGTACGATGGAACAGAAGATCTACGAGCGCGCGGTGACAAAGCAAGCCGTCTCCTGTCGCGTCATCGACGAACAACAGATCGACCGGCACTACGACATCGGCGAACTGAAAGACCTTTACAGGTAAGTGGTCCGAAAATCTCGAGTGGAGCGAGGGATTCAATAAGGCAAACGTCACCTCACAGTTATTGCTTTTATTCGCCTTCGGTTCTCTAGAAATCTTAACGTAACCTAAACCACAACAAATCAAATAAGCTGTCCAGTAGGTCGGCAACTCGGCACTGAGGCTGTCTGTCCACCGCCGCCATCTCCGTCCTGCTAACGGCGGTCGCTTCACGGCGCCGCCGCCGAGACATTCACTATGGCAAATCTCGTTGACGTCGACGGCGACGGTTGTCAATTGGCCTGTTTGTACATGTTGCCTGTACTCGGCAGGTTCGACTCGCTGGGCGAGGGCGTGGCGGGCGGAGTGGCCGTGGGCGTGCGTGACGTGGTGCTGCTGCGCGTGGCGCGCGACACGAGCGCGCTGCACGCCGTGCACGAGCACGACTCGCTGCTGCGTGACACGCGCGAGCAGGAGCTGCCCGAGCACGAGCGCGCCGCCGCCTGGCATCAGTTCCAGGAGGAGCAGGCGCACAAGCGTGCGTGCAACACACGCACACACAACACACGCAGACTCACGGTGCAATCTGTCTTGCAACTTGTCGCTGCAACTTTTTGCATGCAACCTGCCTACTCACGATGCAATCTGCCTGCAATCTGTTGCAAGGATTGCAACAGATTGCAGGCAACAAGTTGCAGCAACAAATTGCATCGTGAGTAGAGTCCTTAACATACACTAATGGGCTCTACTCACGATGCAACCTGGCTTGCAATCTGTCCC
This sequence comes from Argyresthia albistria, assembly GCA_963457715.1. NCBI lineage: Eukaryota > Metazoa > Arthropoda > Insecta > Lepidoptera > Argyresthiidae > Argyresthia > Argyresthia albistria. The sequence continues at coordinate 3,642,942 of OY735271.1, read as the reverse complement.
TGCAAGTCATAGAAGGCAGGTTGCCTTGCAACCGCTAGAGATGGACAGAACAGGAAGATAGACAGAGAGATAAATACAAGTTGCAACAACAAATCGCGGGACAGATTGCACCGTGAGCAGTGGGCTCGACTATACATCACCGGGGTACGGCGGGCGCGGGCGGCCGCTTGCTTCGTTCATTTTATTTCGTACATTCGTATTCGACACATTTTTATTTCTTTCTTTTATTCATTCGTATTCTATAGCGCACGGAAAACATACTTGTAAAATTTTACAAAAAATTGCATACCTAAAGGCGAGCTTATCTCTATAGAGTAAATGGTAATCTGGTTTGTCTACCTTTGATGCAGGGTTCACATATTTCACTCTCATTTTCATTCTTATCATATTTGATCAACTCTCTTCTGTGTAATTCTTCTAGTTTCTCTTGAGATGCATGACCCAATCTTTCATGCCATTTTCTTGCACTGTCTTTTACAGAGTACGCCTGTTGGGCTTCAGCTGCATATGATTTTTCGTTAATATGGAAGTCAATTCTGTATAGCCCATTTCTTTTCTCTCCTTTGAGTATGATTTTTCCTTCTTTCTCAATTATGACTCTTCTGTTCAAGAATTTTACAACATAACCAGCACGTTCCGCTTTGCTTATGGAAAGTAGATTGCATTTGAGTTCAGAAACTACCAAGACATTGTAGAGTGTACATTCTTTGGTTATTATATCGCCAATCTTATGGGCAATTATCTTTTCACCTTCTTTTGCCACACTTATATTTATTGGTGGGGTTAGATCTTTTATGTTGGTCATATATTTCATAAATCCTGTGCTAACAAGATGATCAGTGGAGCCCGAGTCTGCCACAAATACTACAATGTTTTCTCTTACTTCACTAGTTAAGAGAGCCTCCGCGGCTGCGACAAAACCATATTTTTCTTCTTGTTCTTCTTCAGCTGAATAGGCATTTCTTCTATTCATATAGTTTCTTCCACTTCTAAACTTGTATTCAAACTTTCTGTGACCTTTCTTTCCACAGTTATAGCAATTAAAATTGAAATTTTCATTTCGTCGACCCGAGTTATCTTTTTCTTGGTTATAATTCTGACTTCTTTGATACTCCGTTCTAAAAGCTGTCTGGTCATTTGTTTCTTTTTCTTGTTGTAGGTCTTTTCGTTTCAGTTCTTCATCTTTCAGTCTATTCTTTACAAATTCTAGTGTCAACTCCTCGGCTTTTAAGGTCTCTATTGCTGTGACTACTCCGTCATAGCTTGAGGGCATAGACATTAACAGTAAACACACAATTTCAGAATTCTCAGGCTTTGCTCCAGTTTGCTTCAGTTCCCTGACCATTTTATCAAATTCTATCAGGTGATTCTCGAGAGGGAAGGAGCCATCATATTTTAAAGAGAGAAGCTTTTTCCTTATATATAACTGGCTCGCTATACCCTTTCTTTCGTAAGTGTTCTTTATTTTTCCTAACATTTCCTTTGGAGATGCACATTCTTTTATTGTTTCTAGGTGGCTGTCAGCGACGCTCTGAATGATGATGGACATAGCTTTTCTTTTCTTTTTCTTATCTTTTTCTTAAATAATTTCTTCTGTCATATTAATGACTTCTATACAATCTGCATCAGCTAATGCCGCCTCCAACCTGAACCTCCAATTGCTGTAGCCCACTCCCGCAAACAATGGCACGCCATGCTTGTTGACCAGTTCCGTTTTTTCAGTATTTTCTGCCATATTGTGGCCGATTCTCTAGGTTACACTCACTAAAATTACTTGACAATATTAAGTCCGACAGTTCTTATGCGGTCGCCATAGATTCCAATTTCGAACTTACTTTTGAATTATTTTAATGTACTGATGAACTAATTCAAAAGTGGGTTCGAAAATGGAATCTATGGCAACCGCGTAAGAGCGTCGGAGCTAATGTTGTCAAGTAATTTTAGTGAGTGTGCCCTAGAGAATTGGCCCCATTGTTACTTCTTTGCATTTTCTCTTTCTCCTAGGCGCTCTGGGCCCATAACCTATAAACAATATATCTTCAAGGAAAAGTCTTCTGTTCAAACAAATCAGTTTAATTTAATTACAACGCAACGCCATTACACACAAAACAACAGGCAGGGACAGGAAGCTACAACAGTGTTGCCAGTATTAACCAAAGTAGTAATTTGTTAGGTATCTATTGACATTAACAACATAACACACAACATACAAAATATTTATACGTCGAAAAAATAAAATATGTATAAAAGCACTTCGAAGACTTGTATTACATTTATTTTTCTTTCACAGAAATCCAGAATCAACTGTTCGTGCCGGGAAGACACGATGCAGGACCCTCGATGCTTCAACCCTTTAACAGGCCGGCCGTTCCCGTGCCGCCGCTTATGCCGTACATTACCGACATCAAACAGGATATCAAACAGGACGTCAAACAGGACATCAAACAGGAGCCATTACCCACCCTGGACAATCAAAGAGTCAAACCGATGATCAGGATTGATTTCACACCAAACACGCCCTCCGAGCCAGACTCCAAAGCGAAGCCCGGACCCAAGTCGAAGAAGGGACGCAAGGCCATACAATGCGACATCCCCATCCGACCGACCTCGCCCGAAGAAATACTGTCCACCCCGGTCACCATCATACCTGACTCCTCCGACCCCAACACCATAGATATGGTGAAAAAGATAGCAGAGGCTATCAAAAGACACAAGTTCAACAACTTCGGCCAAAGCGGTTCTTTAGAGGCGTCCGAAGTTGCGAAAGTCGTTTCCAGTATTATTTCTAACGTTAACAACACTTCCGGCAATGCGGCCTCCACACCTGATGTCAACGAGGAACATGATGACAACGAGGACCATAATGTTAACGACCTGCTAGTCCCTTCCACCTCGAAGGCGCCCGATGTTGTGAGCCTGTCCGGAGAAGAAAGGAAAAGAAGAGGCCGACCCAGAAAATACGCTCCTCCAGTAACGAATGTCGAAGACAGTCCACCAAAGCGCGGTAGAGGCCGCCCCAGAAAACAAATATTCTTCGGCACGCAAGATGACGAACCTAAACGAATACCTGAGTTTGACGCCAGGACCGACATCTTACCTGAGACTGACGGGAAAACTAAACGAAGAGCGGCCGTCACCGCAGCCGAGAAGAATCTGGACGCCGTCATCAATATCGACAGTGACGACGACTTCAACGATAATGGCTCTCAATCGAACGACATCGACTACGTTCCTGACGACGAAGACACGAGAGACGCGGTTGAGACCGATAGGGCTGATACCGCACCTAAAAATACAAAGAAAGGAAAGAAACCTGCAGATGACAGCATCGTATTGAGTGACGACGACACAAAGTCAGTACCAATACCACTCCACACTTCCCTGCTAACTAATAAGAACTTCATAAAGATCGTAGCGCATACCTACTTGAAGGGCAACCCTATGCTCGACATCGATGCGGCGACGCTGGCTGCCGAGTACAGCACTAGCAAGGCGCTGAAGGAATTCCAGACGAGCGGAAGAGAAATAGTCAGCGGGCCGATCTATGACATTGCAGTTAAGGTACGTTTCGGCATTGTTTATCAACATTTGATGTTATTACGTAATTGCTACAGAAATTCTCGATATACTAAAGTCTTCACAAAATAAAAGGTCCGTTTTGACAGTTTCATGGGCGTGAACTGTCAAAACCGGCCTTTTATTTTGTGAGACTTTAAATACGTACTTGATAGTAAAACGTGAGCTTCGCTTAACTATACAGTTCCATCTCTTTTTTAAGACATTTATTTATCACAAAACTTAAGACTATTACAATTTATTTTCTGCCAAACTGCGTAACAGTTTGTTGGCAGACGCTCTTAGTTACTGACATTTATAATCTATAAATACAACTATACTGCTAATACTGATAACATAGCCTGTAGGCTTACATATTTTTTATTTAAGTACCTATAATATATATATATATACTAGCTGACCCGGCAGACTTCGTACTGCCTCAATTTAATATGAACTTTATTGAATAGCAATAAAGTTCAAATTGACTCTAGAAAACGATTGACTCTAGAAAACGTTTGTATGGGAAATAGAAAAGGTCTGTTTTTAGGGTTTTCCCGGAAATTATTCGTTTTTTTCTCGCCTTTTAAACCTTCCCTAGACCTCCACGAACATTTCAAGACTAAGATAAGATAAATCCGTTCAGCCGTTCTCGAGTTTTAGTGAGACTAACGAACAGCAATTCATTTTTATATATATAGATATTTAATATTTGGTTTATACTTATGATATTCTTCTACAGGTCTTGGGAATCGGCGTCCTCAAAAAACTCTTATCGACCGAAAAGTCCACGGAACCAAAAGACATCAAGCCCAACATCTCCCAACTCGCCACCGCCGCCAACAGTGGCCGCCAACCGCCAACCATGGAAAAGCCCAAGATGGCGGTTCCGAAGTTGACGATAAAGTCGGAGGCGTCGCTG